>JBBPCX010026598.1:0-16435 GCA_037974365.1 Hydrocynus forskahlii | reverse complement strand
ACCCTGGATGTTCAGTGGTTGCAGTGGAGGATGTTTGTGCCTGCGGAAGTCTACCACCAGCTCCTTGGTTTTTCCAGAGTTGATCTGGAGGTAGTTCGGCTGGCACCAGTCTGTACTCCCTGTCATCCCCATCAGTGATGAGGCCGACTATTGCAGTCATCTGAGAACTTCTGCAGGAAGCAGTTGGTGGCGTTGTGACAGAAGTCTGCAGTGTAGATGATGAAGAGGAACAGCGCCAGAACCGTTCTCCGTACAGCAGACGACCCTGTCCGACACACAGCCCTGGGTTCTCACATACTGTGGTCGGTTTGTGAGGTAGTCCAGGATCCATGTGGCAAGCAAATCAGTGGAACTGCCCTTTAAATATTCTCAGTATTCCTGCCCTGATTTATGAAAATGTCTTGGGAAATATTTGATATTTGGCCAGAACTGATGAAATATTTGGGTACGTGCCTGATGTTAAAATTCCTCATAAATGTTCACTTTCATTCCAGTAAGAATATATTCTGAAGTCCTGCCATTCATTCAGTAAAGGATGAAGTATATCATTCAAATCTAAGAAGTGATGTTACTATGCACATTTCCAACCCACAAAATGCTTCTGGTCAGACATTCTAGCCTGAGTTTTAGCATATCATTGATGGACTAACAGCAAAAATAATCTAAGAAACTCAAGAATTCTAGAGGTCTTCTACTGCATGGTTTTAACATTAAATACAACTTGTCCTGATATGCATGTGCTCCTAAAGACTAATGTGCTTGGTGCTACATGCTCAAGGACAATTTGTTTTGCATCACAGACCACTGCACATATCAAGGCCTGTGCTTCAACTGACAAAGAGAAGAAAGAGACCACGATTTCACGGTTTCAACATGTTTATTTAGTCAGTTATAATGATTTCTTTCTTTATCAGACAAGTGCCAAAAATAATTCACTCTGTCATACTGAGTTTATCATTGGAAAGATGAAATGACACTGACAGAAATAACTACTCACACATATCATACACTGATGTTTAGCAACCATTTGTTCATGTGTTCATCCTGTCTATTCACAAGGAGGAAAATGTCAGTCAACAGCAAGGTGCCACATAGTTCATCAAGTTAAACTGAGGTTATGCTGGGAAATGTGGGGTGAAGAATAAAACAAAACCACTGTGGACAGCACAAAGAAAATGTGGGAAAGTATGACGAAGCTGTGTGAGGTTTCCCTCAAACTTGAAGACCTACAAAATGCCAAACTGCTTCCCACACATTCTTCACTATATTCATGCTACATGCATTTCTCGGAAGATTTTAATGAAGGTTTTAAATCATGGCTGAATTTCTCTTAATGAATGGTGTAACTGGACGGACTTGTTGGGATTCTGGTCATTTGTTGTGTTTTTTGTTCCTTTAAGTGAACAGAAAGACACGCTACTAAACATCACGTATGTGCATGTGAGCCCTACTGACCGTGCGTTTTCCATTGGGTTGGGTTCTAGCTGTAATCTCAGAAATACTATAATACTACCAGCCTATTAGGCCACAACTGGAAACATTACAGAGAGGAATCAGGCCCTCAATTTGAGGATCACTTCAACTTGCTGTTCACAAGTCCTGTTTTGACTACACTGAACTATATTATGTAAGTAACTATACTGAAAAGGCCCAAATCCAATAACGCTGTCTGGATGGTCACCACTCGGATTTCTTCTGATGTTTCCAGTATGTCAATTGTTATCCTAAGCCCAGAGTTTTTGTGCAATCACTCAGAGAGCAAGCTGGATTGTAGAGGTCTAACAGTCTTTCTGCTGTTGTGCCTCCTCCAGTTATTGTCCAGAATACCCGGATGTCGACTCTTCCCTGAGGGGGTGTGGCACAGCATGTCGTCCAAGCTCTGCGCGGTCACCTGACCAGCCTGCTGCAACCGCCTCACCACCTCCTCCACCTGTACCTCCCACAGTCCATCTCCACTTCTCTCTCTCAACACATCAACCTGAAAAGGCAAAGATATAAAGATTTAACCTACATTTCTCCCCAGTTTAGTCATTTCCAATTCCACCCCTATGCTACCAAGCTGTGTGCATGATGGCTATGCTGTAACACCCATATTAAAGTTTTTCTTGATACTGTCTGAGTTTCTGTATTCTGTATAGATTGACTGTATATCTATATTGAACTGCTGCTGATGTTTTGCGCATATAAAGCACACAATTACGTTCCAGTATTGTTTGTTCTCCACCTGACTGCTGATGCAACATTTGTGGACATAGAAAATTACCCTTTGTACTAAATTGCACATGTATATTTATGTCTGTATATTCTTTGCCTCTTTTTGTACTCTGGAGCCTCGCCGTCTGGTCTCACTCTACACACGTATAGAGCCGAGATGACAGAATTCACTTTAACTTGACCTTGTTTACATATGGCATCAAACTCTTTATTAAATGTAAGAACAATTTGTTTTTGTATAATTTGGGCCCTTTAAAGTCACTGAACAAAAGTGTTGAGAACACCGCACTTTTTTCTTTTGTGGCAAGAGGTCGGTTATTAAATGAAATCCGACTAAACAGCAATCAGTAAAATGTCTCGCCTCTCAGGCTCTGCCTTTAATCTCACCCTGTATCTTCTTGTCACTCCTGGGCATGTCTCAATTTAAGGTGCAAAAAGGTCAGTCTTCAAGAGGAAGCATCAGCATGCAAAATTCACTCAGCACTGGTTACCTAGAAACTTACTGTGCCTCACTGTGGACTACATTGCAGTATTATTGGGGCATCCCCATTGTTTGTTAAAATCTAGGTTTAGGCTTAATATGTGTCTAGGAAACTGGCTCTGACTTAAAAATATGTTTAAGAAATACGCAAAAGTGTGTGAAAACTTTATTCCATGTCATTCTGGGAAAAAGAAACACTACTGAAACAGCTTATATCCCTCAAACACTTACAAGTCATAGCTGACAAATTTTACTATATCATGGCCCAGGAGTTGCCATGCAGACTTTCCTTTTATTATAGCTAGACATGTCCACATTATTTTTATGAAATGTAACTTCCTCTTTGTGTGCTTGTATGGGGTCCTAAACAAACAAAGGGGCTTCTTTCAGATTCCTTTTTGTTACCGGTACCGGGCTGCAACACAGTAGGGGACATCATTTAGCCAGACAAAATGTAATAGTGTTGAATTATTTTCAGTGAATGACCTAAAAGTATGTGATACAGTCTTAAAATAAGAGTGTCAGAACGGGTTCTTAGCATCATGCCAGAGAAAAAAAACTTTTTGGTTCTCTAAAGCAGCGTCCCCCAATCTTTTTTGCGCCACAGACCAGTTTAATGTAAAACAATATTTTCACGTTTTTGACTCCTGTTTGCTAGCTTGTGGGCTAAATTTTTGATGTATCGTATCATGTGACCGAGACAAATTTTTTTCAATATAAAAGATCTTTCAGACTCTGATAATCAATATACATTTTTTTTTCTGTTTTTCTGTGCAGCCCGGTACCAAAATACTCACGGACCAATGCCAGTCTGCCGCCCAGTGGTTGGGGACCTCTGCTCTAAAGAACCCTTAAATGAATGGATCTTTAAACAACCATTGTTGTAAATGAGAACTTTTTGAAAGCTTAATGTAAGGGTTCTTCACACTCCTCTCATTTTCAGTTTCGTTAGGGAACTAAAATAGTCGTTCTATGGCTCTGCTTTTATGGCACCTTTTTTAAGAATGTTTTTTCATAAAAATGATCCTATAACAAAGCCAAGATATATGAAAAAGGTGACAATCACAAAAAGGTCAAGGAAGCACGTGCACAGCAGGGGATATTATATTATTTGAAGGGATATTATATGATTGTCATAAACGACTGAAAACCTTATTTTACTATGCAAATATCTTAATAACAATCTGCCCCACATTAACCCATTTTTATTTTTAAAAAACATTCTGTTTTACTCAGTTCAGACCAAAAAATGGGACATGGCTCCATCACATCCCATCCAAAATAAATTGAAATATATTAGTTTAGGTATTTATAGTTATGTAGTAATTTGTATTTCAGTGGATTGAATGGGAATGGGAAGGTCTCTTAAGCTTATAAAACTTGGAAAGCAAAATGTGGATCGATAAATTTGTGTTCACTTTCTAAAAACAAACAGTATCACAGTGTATCCATGAAAGAAGGGCAGTAGAAGCCATAAATGTGTAGAAGCTACACAGATGCTATTCTCCTACATTTGTTTGCACCCATAACTACCATTAATTTGTAAAGGACAGTTAGTGAGATTTTGTTGGTAGATTCTTACCACTTCTTGGGAGAACTCAGGCTTCCTTACAAACACTGAACTCTTGGACAACAGGGCCTTTGTGAGGACCGCGACTGCATCCTTAATTGATCCTGTCATGACCAAAATCAGCACCTAGAAACACACAGCATAAAAATACAACTGACCTCAATCTGTCTGTGTGTTTGTGTGTGTGTGTGTAAAACCAAGACAGACACAGTAACTTGCCCTGAGGTTTTGGCACAGCATGCTGTCCACATTCATGATCCGAGAAAAGATCGTCTGCGCTCGCTCAGTGTCGTTCTGCAGTACGCACAAGTGGAGAAAAAAGAAAGTGTTATGAGCAGTGCAAGACAAGGGGGTTTGAAAAAGTAAATTGTTTACACTAAATAGAGGCCTTTCCAAACATTGATTTTCACACAACCCATAAAATAATCTTCTCTACCTGTACACCTCACATGATGTTTCATATAATTATTTCTCTTAATTGTCCAAGTTTCTTCTGATGATAGATCACTATCAGTTGATCAGGCAACAGTATAGTTCGAAGCTCCTGCGATACAGATTTAATACTTTGTATTTTCCAGCTGATTACACAGAATATGAGTCGTACTAAATGCTTCAAATTTACATAACTCAAGATATGAAAGAGTGAAACTATTTGAGAGTGACAATGGCAAACTATAGGGGCATCTAGACCTTCTATATTTTTTAGTTCTATTTTATTTATCATGCATACTGAATTCAAATTGCCCAATCTGTATTCAGGATATCACATTAACCACCAATGGATGAGATATGGATGGGATGTATTTAGGGAGCAAAAAGTGTTAATCTAGGTCTTCTATAAGTCTAACAATGCCTGGGAACACAGGCTATAGTCTAACCAGGTTTCAGTCAGTTGTTAGGAATGGTAAACAGTAGCAAAACTCTTTAGAAGTTACTGCTCTTTACTGAAGGATTCGTTGTAAAAGTGCAACATACAATGTACTGTGTGTGTTAGCCTCAGATAAATCAGAATCTCATTTACAAAGCTTCAACCATCTATGTTTAATCTAGAATGACCAAAAGATATTCATGCACAACAGCATTAGCTTGATGTTAACATAGTACTAGAACCCTAGATGTTAAATATCAGTAGTAAAAGGCTTAATGTGACTGTCCTCTCATTTACAAGAATGGTTCTTTAGGGAACTCATATGATTCTTCCATTGCGTCACTCCAAGAATACCAGTCATTTTTTAAATATTTAATATGAGTTGCACAGCACACACACTAACAGCAGCCAAATTAGTACATTTGCAACTGAACTGTATGGCGGTGATGGATATTTTAGACCAAAACCACTGCTAGTGAAACCACTGCTATGATGCACGTCTAAAAAGCAACAAACAGATAGTGACATGGGATGATGCACAACTCAGACAGAAGCTACAAACAGATGGTAGCAGTGGTGGCAAAACACGTAAAACTTGACTTTTAGGCTTTTTCCGTGACACATCACTGCCGAGGGCTTTCTGTTTTTGTTTGTGCAGCCCCAGAAAGTTGCTGATAAGAAACTCCAGCTGCAGATCAAATAAGCTGCCTGGGTCTCTGGACTGCTTGCTAGCTAGCAAGTGGGCACACAGTTGTATTTATCTCTGAGAATAACTGAGAGTGCCTTGTCTAGCGGCAGTCCATGGAAACTTATTAACCCACTCCTACAGCTAGAGGGGCAGCTGGTGGTTAGGGAGTTGTTCCTGCGATCAGAAGGCTGTGGGTTTGAATTCCAGAACTGCTTGTGGCACCACTGAGGTACCCTTGAGCAAGGTACCGTCCCCACACACTGCTCCGCTGGCGTCCCTCTTTGGTGGCAGCCCACTGCTTCACTTGGTGAATGGGTTAAATGGGTTAAAACTGTTCACACTGTGTTACTTTGGTAGAAAAAATGAGTTTTTTAGTTTCACTCCTGTGAGAATTTCCTTCTTTTTCATTTTTTATGACAGTGGTTTAAAAATATATTGTTCCCTCTGCTCTCCACCAAATTGGTCAGGGTCCTACTATTTTTATACTATTTTAACAACTGTTTAAGAGTAATGCTTCACCTTGTAGTATTCCTAAAATAAAAAATAAGTTAATTAACCATAATCATAAAAAAGAATAACGACAAATTCAGTATGTTTCTCAGAAAAGTCCGGTTCGTATTTGACAGTTGTAGCCTGAAAATAAAAGTTCAAATTAAAAAATAAACGACTGAGTTTTCAAATGGCATCAAAGACCTACTTGTTTAAGGGCAAGGGCAACTGCACAGCAGTAAGCTTGTCTGGGGATGAGATTGCCTTTGGTCTGAGCTTCTTCCATCAAGGCCAAGCAGATCCGATACGACTTAGGGGTGCTCTATCAATAACAAGGTACAGGAAGTTATAAAAGAATGCACCCGATGAAATGATGTTCTATACATGACATGGTTACATTTACATGCAAGTTACATCTTTACACTGATCAAATATTCTAAACAAATACTCTAAAAAAAGGCTACTGGACCTTTCTTGGTACTGTTCACCTTAAATGGGTTTTAAAGGTGCACAGCATTTACATTCATATCTGAAAATGTGTCTGCCTGTAACTTTTCATTATTCAGGGTGTATAGAGTTGATGCAAAAAAATAAATAAAACATTACAAAATCTGAAATTATGATGACACTATGTTTCCTAATTAAAGATACTGAAGACTCCAGTAAAATAGATAGTTAAAAAGTGATTAAAATGTGATGGCTCGTACTAGTTTGTAGCAGGTAGCGAAGGCCAGTGTGAAGGAGTCTTTACTTAATGGTACACCTTGTCTTTTCATTTCCCCCACAATCTCCAGCGCACCTGTAACCACATGGGGGGACACACATGCATCAGGACCCCCACCTGCATAACTGTAACCATGGCAACAATGTTTCTTAGCAGACAAAAGCAAGCCCGGAATATAACTGGCTGCAAGATTACAAAACGCAAATGCAAAAACGCAGGCTGAACAAAGCAAGCAAATTTCAGGAATCATAAATCAGAAAATTGTTTTGATCCCGGAGGAAATCGCTGTTATGACTGCACAGACACAGAGACAAGAGCAATATAACATCTAAAGTTTGCAGAAAATACTCAATATGATATACACTATGCTATAAACACAAATGCTGGGGTATAAATACTATAAAGGAGTAACGTAGTGTGAGGTGAATTACTAATAACACGAATGGTAGTTAGGAGTATGTTATTACATAATAGAGATCGGTAGTAGATCAGTGATATTGACACGGCTAATGATATTTCACATGCTAAGACTATGTGGGCATTTTGCTATATTGAAATATATGGAATATTTACAAAGAAATGTAAATATAAACACCACAGCTGAATTTTAACCTTAACTCTGCCTGTGATTTGCTTTCTTTCACAGCAATGCGAGGCTTCTAGATTAAGGAAATGGGAAATGAGACTTACCCTCATAGCATCCTTTTGTGAAAAGCATATCTATAGTGATGTTAAAAGATGTGCAGTCTGAAAAGAATCCTTTTAGTGCCTAAAGAGAGGGAGAAATAAAAGTATTCATGGATAATCCAATAAATCACAATACGAATGAGCCGATCGATCAAGATAATAAATAAAAAAACCTCCATAAACAAAAGTTCCTTATTGTGGTAAGGATACTTAATTACTGGCTCAGTCCTCCTTTTTAAAACTTTAATGAATCTCTATTTTCTCAAACATAATCTTCCCTCTGCTGGTGTGCTTGATATTAACAGCCAGTTGATATTAACAGTGGTTCAACTGTAGCTTTTTATTGTCCAATTTAAAGTGGATTTTCCCAAAAATCTTGAAATTGCACCATAAATCACTTGTTATGGCACCACAGAGAAGAAACAAAGAAGCAAAAGCAAATATTCAAAAGCCACACAGTAGCAACAACATGACTGTAATTAGAGTCTGAAAAAGTGGTGTGAGCCGTGTCTGCACGCGTGCCTTTGTACCCGATCAGTTAGTGCAGCGACAGCCATATCCTCCAAGCCTAGCTCGTAGCACAGCCGCATAAATAAAGGTCCAAACTTGAACTCTCCGAAAGCTACGGTTTGGTTTTCTTCATGGTACCTGCACAGAAAGTTGGAATTTAACAGCATACTGTGTACTGTATATTGCACCAGTTCACACAGTGTACTACTCTGTCAGAACCATACAGCATACCGATATGAGACAAAAGCTGTGCCTTACACAACAAGGCAAGGGCGAGACCATACCCCAAACAGAAAGATATGAGTAAAAAATTGCAGATGTATAAATATGAAAGACTATTATAATATTTCTAGGACTATTATAAATATGCTACATAAACTGTTAAAAAGGAGCATGTAAACATATGGACATGTAAACGTATGGAAACATACGACTGAAATAATAAAGTGCACTACATGAAATTAGCAGCATGTAGCATGGTAATGGCTGAAGGGTAGAAACTGTTCCTGAATCTGTTTGTCTTTGTCTTTATGGACCTAAAAGGTCTGCCTCAAACGGTTTGTGACCAGGGTGTGATGTGTCTTGTATAATCCTCATGGCCTGTCTAAGACAACGGACTATGCAGGTCTCTGAGTGAAGGGAAAGGGCAGCCGACTATCCACTGGGCGACCTCTATGACCCTGTGGAGCTCCTTCCTCTGGGCTATTGTGCAGATGGAGAACCAAGCACAGAGGCAGTAGGCCAGGATGCTCTCTACTGTGCAGTCGTAGAAGGACACCAACAGTTTCTCAGGGATGATGTTCTTTCTGAGAACCTTCGGGAAGTAGAGTATATTTGGACAAGGAGCAAATTTTGATGGCTAGACGACTGGGTCAGAACATCTCCAAAACAGCGGGTTTAGCGTGGCGTTCCCAGTATGCAGTGGTCAGTACCTACGCAAAGTGATCCAAGGAAGGACAACCGGGGAATCATGGGTGCACAATTCCCACTGATGCCCACTGGGAGCAAAGGCTAGAGCGTTTGGTCCAATTTCACAGACCAGTAGCACAAACTGCTGCAAAACTTTTTTGCTGGACGCCTGTCCACCATCAAAAGCGTCTATAATGGGTATGTGAACATTAGAACTAGACCATGGAGAAATGAAAGAGGGTGGTCTGGTCTGATGCATCACATTTTTTCCATGTGAATGGCCGGGTGTGTGTGTCTCTTGTACTATAGGAAGGATGCACCTCAGGAAGAGCTGGTGGAGGCAGTGTGATGCTCTGGGCAATGTTCTGCTGGGAAACCTTCGGTTCTGGCATTCATTTACTCTGACACGTACTACCTACTCTGACACGTACTACCTACCCCTTCATGGCAATGATATTCCCTACTGGTAGCGACCTTTTTCAGCTGGATACGCTGTAGTAATTCTTCAGGTACAGTACAGGGAACATGACAGAGTTCAAGGTGTTGACTTGGCCTCCAAATTCCCCAGATCTCAATCTGATTGGGCATCTGTAGGATATGCTGTAAAAACTAGTCCGATCCATTGACGTCCCCATCACAACTTATCAGACTTGAAGGATCTGCTGCTAATACCTTGGTACCAGCTACAACAGGACACCTTGAGAGGTCAGGTGGAGTCCATGGCTCAATGGGTGTTTTGGTGGCACGAGGCGGACCGACGCAATATTAGGCAGGTTCTATTATTGTTTGGCTGATAAGTGTATATGCAGTATGTTTCCTTTTTTTAAAGTATGCAAACCCACCTAAGGTCAGCATGGAAGTATTCTGGGGCTTCAGCGTTTCAGAGCCTTTGGAAAATATATTTTTTCATTATTTATGTATGCATATAATGTCAAATTCAAGGCTAATAAAAAGTTATGTCAGCAGTTATGCTGAAATAACACAACAAAGACCACGTTCTGGAATATTTGGTTATGTCATCAGTCATTCCGTCTTGGGTATAATGGAAAAATGGGCATTGGTTACATACAGCATACTACTTACTATTTTTGCTCAAAACCAGTATGTAAACAGTATGTAGTAGACAGTCTGTCTGAACTAGAGGTCTGCAACAGGGTGGGACGCTCGCAGTATCCACGGGACGCAACACATGTGGTAGGCGACTGAACCTGCGGATGTTTGCGTTGCGCGGGAATCTCTGGGACGCCAGGCAGCAGAATGGAAGCGCAATGAGCGCAATGAGCACTGACTGAGGCTGGAATAAACATAGAGCCGCGCCACAAATTTCAATGTTTCCCTATATTTCTCTCATTTTGACTGTGAAATGTTTCTATTGAGACTGTTTAGATATTTTTTAAATTCAGGTCTGTAGCCTAGTTAGAAACATTGTTGGTAGTATTTCGTTGACATCTTTAATTCACAGCCAGAGTCGTGCCCACATAATATAGCCTGTGTTTCATAAATTCCTGTATGTCAGTTAGGCAACAAATAAATTTGGTACCTTATTTAATTTTTATAAGCCAAGATATTTTATAATATTTAAAATGTGTCCGGTATTTTTGGCCCAGCCTATACTCCACCAGCCTTGCTTGCGGGATTCAGTGGGCGGGAGCGGGACAAACCATAACAGATGCGGGCGGGAGCGGGCTGAAATGTTATACATTTCTGCGGGAGCGGGACAGAAACTTGCGGGAGCGGGATGAAAAATCAGTCCCGCGTAGACTTCTAGTCTGAACTTCATCAAGTGTATGTTTGTGACCAGTTGAAATTGACCTCAAACAAATATTCCAGGGTTACTGTTTATCTACCACATCGCTTTGCTGCATTCTTGCATTCAATTAGTCAATAAAGTTCATCATGCCTGTTTAACTGATCTTAAATTGACGAGTTGGTATATCAGCGCACATGGCTGTTGTCTGTTTTTGGTTGAAAGATCTGAAAAGAAACCTTGGTTTGATATTATTTTTTACATGTCTACTACATTGTTCTTAATGATTCAAGGAAAACTGTCTTACGCCTACCTATAGACAGCATTTCGAGCTGTAACCATATCCTCAGGTGACTGGCAGAGATGCAGAAGCAGCTTCAGTTCATCCTTCAGGATCAACTCATTCTTTTCCATCTTCTGATTCAAAGCATCAAAATAATCATCTGTCAGATTAAAGGGGAAAAGAGGACGTGTTGAACGTTCAGAGACTGCACAAATTTCATGGCTGAAAATATATGTACTTTGACTCTGATTAGAAACTATTTCCTCCCAACAGGCTGCTTATATGATGATTGCTAAAACCAGACTCACTAAATTGGTTGATAAATGTTGGCCTGTGCTATAAACTCACTGGAGGAGAGTGGGGTTGACTGGCACAATTTTAGTCTTTGCAGCTACTTTGTACTTTACTTTAAGACAGCTCAACTTGCCGCAAACGAAAGCTGAATGCAAATGAAAAAATAACAGACATCAAAAAATTAAAATCAAAAACGGCCTCCTGGAATGAGTGTACTGGTGACTAAATTCATGCAAATTGGCCAGTATTAAAACATCACAGTAATCATCATTTATAAATAATCATCATTCCAATTAAACATTTCTTGTTACACAAAATACAATCTTATCCCAAACAACATTTGATATCCATTTTGGTTCAGAATTTGTTATTTTCATCTTGAGATTCACTTATCAAATGGCCTAAAGCTTAGAGGTGAGAGCAACTTGTAACAAACTGAATGCAAATTAAATATAAATACAGATTTTATACAGTACTGCACTCTAGCTGTGTTATTTAGTGTGTAAAAACAGCACCACCTTTATGTAGGCTGACATGTGCCAACCAAAGCTGGACACAACTCTGAATTTTCTTTATTTTAGCTGACTAATATTACTTATCACTGGCTTTCAAATCATTTTCCAGAATAAGGCCAACTGCCAGTTCTAACTTAAATACAGATATTCCCAGTATCTCTCTCTGTCATTATCATTCTATATGTTTCCATTATTTTAGCAGACTGCACCGTTCAGAGCTCTTGATTAAATTGGTAAATGCTGGTCAAGAGAACAATCATTTTTATGTTACAATTTGCTGAAATGTCCCCTAGCTGATCTAGACGTTAACACTGTGCCAACCCCATTCTCCAATAAATCACAGATAAAGAATCGACAGAGCCAGGACATCATTCACACAAAAGGGAAGTCATTCACCAACTTTTGGGTCTTGAAATCTGGTGGGCCACAGCAAGCTTCCTCCGCTGGAAATCTTGCAGCTTCACCACATCCTCGGACAAAAGGTGGCGTTTGGCTGAAACAAGTCATTTAAGTAATGAGTAACTTCTTCAGAACATCAGAGAAACCCGCAACCAGCATCTATCAGTATACAAAGAGAAGGCTCTATAAATTTTTCTTTGGTCTATATGTAAAGATCCAGATTAAGAGGTGCAACTCATCATGCAGATGTTACAAACATAACATTAAGAAATTCAACTGGAACAAGGAGGGCATATTTCAATGATAATAAATAAACTGTAAAGTAAAATAATCACAAATATATTTTAGTAAAAGCAAAAGCACAGTTGAATTATAACACATTTCAAAGCACAAACTTATTATTAAGACTTGTAACCAAACAATAGTCTAGATTTCCTCCTAACCTTCTTTACTTGTTCTCAAATCTGTTCAGTTATATTCAAAATCAGTGTGAGACAGATATCAGGCTTTTCTCCCCAGAACTTCATTTGGACGGTCCACTGAAAGTTTGTAGAAGCTTCGCTTATCTGCAACAAACAGTTAACTAAGTATCTATTAAATACAACTGATCTTTATATTGAGGGTAAATTATTCTAGTAAATCTAACACTAAGCTTTATCTTAACCTAAAACTTAAATCTAAATGTAACACTTGTGCTGTTGATAATCCACCAGAAAAGTAACTGCTTTATCATCTATAGAGGATAATTAAAATAAAATGTGACCTTAAATGCTTAATCTCTGTTTTATCCAAAGTGGGGGTGTTAGGAGACAGAATTCAGAAAAAAAAGGCTTCATTCACTTACATTATTTCTCCAGAGACACAAAAGTTGACCTTAAGAAAGTACATTTTCTGTTTGTTATTATCTACTGTGGAAATAGGTTTCACCAGTTATGGGCAGCTCCATTAAGTGCAGTTCAAGGCTACTAAACCTATTTGAGCATCTCATCCAAGCACCTGGAGCTGGAGTAAGGGGTTAATAACCAAATTACTAACTGGGTTGGGTGTGTTGGTAGCAGCGAAAAACACCCTCAAAAGTGCAGAACAGTGGGTCTCCAGGACCAGGGTTGGGAAACACTGGTTTAGTGCACGACAATTTGTAGATATGCACTATATGGACAAAAGTATTGGGACGCTTGACCACTCCACCAACAGGGACTTTAATAACACTACATTTAAATTCATAGACTTTAATATGGTGTTGGTCCCCCTTTGCAGCTATAACGGTTTCTGCTTCATTCCACTGATGCTGGACGCAATCTCCATTCCAGTTCATCCCAAAGGTGATGGATGGGGTTGGGGTCAGGGCTCTGTCAGTGCTCATGCTGGAATAGAAAAGCTTCTTCCCCAAACGGTGATCACAAGGTTGGCCTGGAAGCATGGCCTCGTCCAAAATACATTAGTATGTTGACACATTAAGACTGCCCTTCACTGAAAGTAAGGGGCCTAGCCCAAACCATAAAAACTGTCCCAATACGTTTGTCCACATAGTGTACAGAGGTGACACTGAACTGTCTACTGACACTGCCTGTACTGCAACTGAGCCCCGTTTCGCGCCTCCAAACTCAACCATGTTCGAGTTAAAGCTGTCAAACACCGAGAACACACCTCCAGCTCTGCATTTAAAGCAGTCCGACTGCACTGTCCAACGAAGTAGAGCCCGAAGAACAAACCTGCCACTGCACCTCAGTTCCAGCAACGCCATGTTCGCTCTCGACTGTACCAAAATGAAGTTCAAAGAGCACCTGCAATGCTCATATTTATTCGTTAAAAATAGACACGCGGGCATAACTAAAGTGTAAAATAAATGTAATTACAGTTCTTATTCATTACAAAGTTTTACCAAGAAGAAATCCTAATTAACATTACATGTTACTGAAACAGAACTCCCTATTTAAAGGCCATTTGGAACAGTCCAGCATGGCCCGGTCTGTGTTTACATTCTAAACTTTAATTTCTCTGGGGGCTGCGATACACGTCAACTGATTCATATAAATAGGTATTTTAAAATATGATTTTTATATGAATATGAATTTATAATGTGAATTTATTAAATTTTAACATCAGTAATGTAAATGTTAGCGTTTGCTATATTCAGAATGTATGTTTAAATCAACAGAGGGCGCTGTAGCTCTGAAAAATACAGGACTGAGCTGAAAGACTGTTAGAATCTTTCTAGTTACACCAGGGGTCACCAACCTTTTTGAAACTGAGAGCTACTTCACGGGTACTGAGCCATACGAAGGGCTACCAGTTTGATACACTAGAAGAGAGTCTAAATTTCATGTGTAATAAACATGTTTTAAATGCTTTTGTTTAGATATTGACATTTTCAAATCCATATAAATGCTCACCGTTACAGGCCCGGCACCGTGGCTCTGAGAGAGATCCGCCGTTACCGAAAATCCACGGAGCTGCTGATCCACGGGCTGCCCTTCCGGAGCCTGGTGTGTGAGATCGCTCCGGACTTCAAAACCGAACCTCCGCTTCCAGAGCTCGGCCGTCACGGCCCTGCAGGAAGCCAGCGAGGCTTAACCTGGTGGATCTGTTCGAGGACACGAACCTGTGCGCCATCCACGCCGAGAGAGTCACCATCATGCCTAAGGATATTCAGCCGGGCCGCCGTATCCGCGGAGAGCGGCTTAAACTAACTATGCTGTCGCGCATGGGGTTCTTGCCATGGACGTCCTGTTATTTTAGTTTGTTATTTTCTGTGTCTATATGCACTTTGAGATTTTCTTGTAAAATGTAAAGTGCTATATAAATAAAATGTATTATTATTATTATTATTATATACATTTGATCAAAGAAGAATAGTAACAGGATAAAATTAAATTTTGGATGACGCCATGCTTCCAACTTTATGGACACAGATTGGGGAAGGACCTTTTCTATTCCAGCGTGACTGTGTTCCAGTGCACAAAGCAAGGTCCATAAAGACATGGCTGGATGAGTTCAGGCCCGCACAGGGCCCTGACCTCAACCCCATCCAACACCACAGAAACCCCGAAATCTTGTGGCAAGCCTTCCAAGAAATGTGGAACGGTCAAAGATGTAACAAGCCTTTTTTGGGGTCCGGATACATTCAATTAACAAAAAAGAGAAATAAATACATTTTGAACACATAACGTTAAACTACATTGTCTACTTTATTATTTCAGTTACATTTAGAAAAAAAATAATGCAAATTTATGTATAATATAATCTCATGAAGTCCAAAATTGTCATTCAGTGTAATGGTCCGAACCTTAATATCACTAGTACATAAGTAAATATATAAAATAACAAACAAAATTTCTATCTGACTTTCTAGGCATATTTTTATAAGAGCTACTATTGTATTAAAAGCACTTTGTGTTATTGTTTTGTTTTGATATTAAAATCATCAGGGGACCTTTGTCCCAAATATTTGGTTCATTAGAGGTCATTCAGATCAATATGAGATCAATATGCCATTTTGAAATCATTTAAAAAACTGATAGTCACATAACAATCTGTGACATCATCAAAAGGACCCCTGAAGACAGGAAATTTCATGGGGGTGGCCCGAATGGATCGGTGATCATGTTTGGGGTGGCACCAGGACTGGACAGGGACAAAAAATTGGCCTGGGCATTTTGAGCCAAGACCGCCTTTCGCTGTCATTTCGGGGGTGGTGTGTGTGTGTGTGTGTGTGTGTGTGTGTGTGTGGGAGGGGTGCTGACGGGATTGCACGCCGGCCCAAAATTACCTGGCCGACCAGTTTATTTAAGGCACTTAAACCACACACTGCAACAATATTTGCAATAAGTGGTAAAAACTTTGCAGTACAGGAAAAAAAAGCAATGACTGTGATGTGGTGCTTAGGGTGGCCAATAGGGTGGCCAGGATTCACCGTGGGGTGGCCATGGCCAACCCCGCCCACCCCACAGCTCCGCCCTTGACAGTAGCTCATGCACTATTCCTCGCAAAGAGAAGAGAAAATTATAGGAGGAGAAAGGAAGCAGCCTTGGGTGCAAATCCTGATCATTAGTTGTAC
>JBBPCX010026568.1:0-16436 GCA_037974365.1 Hydrocynus forskahlii | reverse complement strand
AGCTAACGTTAGTTAGAAATAGCATATACTGCTGGCATTATTGGTAAGGATGGCTAACTTATAGCTAACAGAACACCGCTATCTAGCCACAAGTGTCGGCTAACACTGCTATTTTGCTTTAAGCAGAAGATGTTTGGCTTTGGATACTTTTGTATAATAAAGTAATCTATTTAATCTTTTTTTATCATGCAACAGAAAAATAATAGTTAGATAAATCATCTAATTAGTCATTAGAATAGTTGACTATTCGATAAAAAAAAATCGCCCGAATAATCGTTTTAAAAATAATCGCTTACCCCCAGCCCTAGCAACTCCTCATCCTCATAAACAACAAAACACTGTCTAATAAAATCTAATAAAGATTTCTCACAAAAGACATTCGTAAAAAGATGGGGCTTCAGGATTTCCTCAAGGGTACAGGGTAATGGGTTTGTCTGCCTACATCATAATCTCTTTCAATTTAACAGCCCTTCACCCTCAACTGAATTTAAACCAATACAAAAACAAATTTTTTGCCAATTTTTTTATTCATGTGTGGTTTTGTGTATACCAAATCATAATAATTGGCTTTTACATGACCAATTTCCAACCTTTTTATACCCAAGAATTTAACAGTCTGTTTTTTTATCGTGTCTTAAAGACATATTTGACCTCTGATCTTAAATGAGCAGCCCAGGCAGAAATCATCTTTATAACTTCACGGTGAACAGGAAGAGCTAAACTGATATAGGCTGGGTAGATTGATGTATGTAACTGCACTGCATTTTGTGACATCACAAAAACAACAAATTAAAAACTGGCTGTTTCTTGCAGCTTAGTTTCCATACGCGGTTCAGTAAACATTATCTCTCAGTTCTTAAAAAGCTGCATGAATTAAAAGAGCGGTATCTCTGAACTTTATAAGGAGCTGAGCTGTTTTTCTGTTATATGGGTCTTTTAGATAATCATCTTTTGGAGCACAAGACAGAATTTGGTGTCAGACCCCATGCATCCTTCTCTCAATCTGGCATTTCTAACTTGTGTGAGAAAGCTGAAAAGGGGTCAAGATAAGTTCAGGAAGGGACAACGTGTGAATAAAAGCATGTTTTCAGTGGTGTAACGTAATCTTTATGGTTCAAACCAGTGTTGAAATTGGTTGGCAGCTGAAAAGTGAAAGTGAACATTCTGTCATACGTAAGCACAACACAGCGCACCGTGTGAACAGCACAAAATTATTCCTCTACATTTAACCAATTCACCAAGTGCAGTGTGTGGGAACGGTGCCTTGCTCAAGGGAACATCAGAGGTGCCATTACAAGTCTTGGGAATCAAACCCACGACTTCCTGATCACAGGACGAACGCCCAAACCACTAGGCCACCAGCTCCACCCTGGAGCACAAGGATCAGTGTTGTGTTTTACCTCGGTTCTTCTGTATAAGGTGGCTTCACCGAAA
This sequence comes from Hydrocynus forskahlii, assembly GCA_037974365.1. NCBI lineage: Eukaryota > Metazoa > Chordata > Actinopteri > Characiformes > Alestidae > Hydrocynus > Hydrocynus forskahlii. The sequence continues at coordinate 15,002 of JBBPCX010026568.1, read as the reverse complement.
GCTCCTTTACCCAGGACCCGAATAGGAATGTAGTGCAGTTTTTCCTCTTCGCCACTAAAAGTGCTAGGTGTTTGAGGGCCAGTGACAGATTCACATCCCGAGTCCGAGAGAGATGCGTAGTGCCTCTCATAATCTTCCAAAGACATTTTCTTGACAGTGGTCTAGGAGACAATGACGTTAAAGTTAGCAGTGAGACAACATTGCTAGCCTAATTACAGTTGACACCCACATTAGCTGCTTAGTCAAAAGTGCATTTTTTATTCTTTGTCATATCTTGAGCATCTCTTTCCGTGAAGAATACACTCAAATACTTATTCACGTTTTTATAACTTCTTGTCTTGATTACTGTAATGCTCTGTCAGGTCTCCTGACAAAAACCACTGCTAGACTTCAGTTTGTGCAAAACTCTGCAGTTCAGTTTAAGCTACTTCTCAATACCTTCAAGGCTCTTTATAGTTCTGCACCCCACTGAACCAAAAGGGGTTGGACAAAAGTATTGGGACACATGACCATAACACAAACAGTAGGTGGAGTTGGTCCCCCTTTGCAACTAGCTGGTCCCTCTTGCTGATGTTCAACGAGAAGGCCTGGCGCACAATCTCTGGTGCTGGATAAGGTTGAGGTCAGAGCTCTATGTGGGCCAGTCAAGTTCTTCCACACCAAACTCATTCAACTATGTCTTTATAGTTCTTCCCCAAACTGTGTCCACAAAGTTGGAAGCATGACGTTTGCAAATTGTCTTGGTATGGTAAAGCATTAAGACTGCCCCTCTATGGAAGTAATGGGCCTAGTTCAAATCCGGAAAAACAGGTGTGTCCCAATACTTTTGTCCATATACGTTCATCTGGTACTGGTTTCCTTGATGTCCCCAAATTTTGTCTTCAATGGGCTCCCAAACTCTACAACTCGCTCCTTCATAATATATTTCCCAATGCTTCCTCTCAGGTTCCTTCAAATCCCGATTAAAACATGTCTTTACTGTCGATGCCTTTTCTCCTATCTCGTGATTCTGCTCTTTTTCCCTATTGTAGTTGTAATTTGGACTGTTTATGTTTTCGTTTACTACAGTCTGTCATGCTGTTTCTTGTTTTATGTCTATTTATAAAACAACTTTGAATTTAAGAAAGATGCTATATAAACAAGATAATTTTATTAAATAACTGTTACTGGGGCGTAAAATACTGCTAAAATACTTATTTTTAATGCCATTATGAACTTTACCTGATTAATGTTAGTTTCCATGCCAACACTCACTTTGCTCCTCTCACAAATAAACCTGATGTTATTGTAAACACATCTGAGTCAATGAATTGCAACAATAATAGCTGTTTACACCTTGTTTACTATATTAAACCTCAGCCAAGCAGTACATAAACAACATTTTCATCTCTTTACCTTACATCAACACTCGACCACAACTCTGCTGTTAGCCACCTTGCTAAACTGACTCACCTCGCTAGCTAACCTACAGCCTTAAAAAGTCCAAATTCTCCACAAATCCCATAAAACACCACCCGTGTGACGGCAGAGAAGTAACTCGAAGGTCTCTGTGTTATAATCACGCATCAAAGAAGACTCTATTTGCTCGTTTAAACTAATAAAAACTTTTTTGTCGAGCTCTGCTTCTTCTATCCCAGCTGTAAGGCGTAGCCAACACTGGGAATCGATTCCGACAGTGACTCATTGAATACGTTATTTTACATGGTTCATTGTGAAACGGCTTCAAACCTAACACACCGCATCGACTACATATCACACCAACAAAACAGCGTACAGGGAAATTACTTTATTTAAAAGTAGTATCATTTATTTTAGTTCAGTTTTCTTGCAAGAACCTGACCTCGTTTTGTCTCTCGGTTGCTTTTTTGCGTTAAATATACGTTCAATCGCCTTCAAACGACTCTAAAGAATCGAATCAGTTGACTCACACGTGCACTTCAGAGTAAAAGTGCATTTTGAAGAATGCAGGTTTTAAAGCCATGCATGTTTAGGGAAAGCATGAGTGTGAGTGGATTTATAGATTAAAAATAACTTGTTTTCTTTGTGATTATTCTGTAGAATTGGGCCTTTAAGACTTTGCCAGTATGTGGAGGTTTGCTGTGTCGACCTTTATTTTATTAAAGCCACATCTTGCAAAGTTGCAGCCAACTGGGATCTGGGGGCTGAGCTGGAGACAGTTTGGTAAACAACGATTGCACGGCAGGTTATGACCCACCTACCTTATATGGACAAAAGTATTGGGACATACCTGTGTCTTGGGATTTGGGTAAGACCCCTTACTTCCAGTAAAAAACAATCTTAATGCTTCAGCATACAAAGACATTCTGAACAACGCCATTATTTCCATTTTTGTGTAAAAACCTTTTCTGTTCCAGCGTGACTGTGCCCTAGAGCACAAAGCAAGGTCCATAAAAACATGGTTGGATGAATTAGGTGTGGAAAAGCTTGACTGACAAGCACAAAGCCTTGACCTCAACATCTTTGGGATGAACTGGAACGAAGATGGCAAGCCAGACCTTTTCATCCAACATCAGTGATTGACCACATAAATGCACCACAGACAGAATGGGCACAGACTCTCACAGAAACTCCCAAATCTTGTGGAAAGCCTTCCAAGAGGAGTTGAAGCTGTTATAGCTGCAAAGGGGTAGGTCAATGGATTTGAATGCAATGTCATTAAAGTCCCTGTTGTTGTAATGGTCAGGTGTCTCAATACTTTTGTTCACATAGTGTACCATAAAATAATGAACCTTAAACCCTGAAATAATGCCAGCTGAAGTTTAAGCTTTGTTGCTGTTTAGATTCCCTCAGCAGCCATAATGAGGTTTGCACATAGAGACAAACTCACCTGCCAGATGTTAACATTTCATTTTCGCAGGTTAGACATCTTTTATAAATCACAAATATCACAACTTAGGTTAAACTATTCAATATATTGCAATGAACTAGCATGTTATTATATGTGCGTACAGGGTTTTCTTAGTCCAACTGCTACTACTTATTTGGCAGATTCTCCATTTGTGATAAGACATGCAGATTTCTTAAATACTTCAGCAGTTCGCACCTTCAGTATTCAAGATTCAAAACATTTATCATGTACAGTAGAAAGTGCATTTCTCTGTGCGATGTACTTTAAAAGAAAAAGGTTTAAAACCCTTTCACATCTATATTTAGAGCTTGACATTTCATGAAGATCAGCACAAACTGGTATACAGTAATCCCCCGCTTTTCGCGAGGGTTACGTTCCAAGAGCACCCACGAATAGTGAAAAACTGCTTTGTTTTAGTAAAAAAAAAAAAAAGCCTAAAATGCCTATTTTTATAGTAAACCCCAACCCCAACCCCAAATAACCTGCCGGTTAAAGCAGACATTGGATGGCGACTGAGCTCAACAACCTCTTAATTTAATTTACAGTAATAAAACTACTGGGCTTCAAGAACAAAGGGGCGGACTGGCAATCTGTGCGTTCTGGAAAAGAATGGCTGTCCGATGCACGGCGGCCGTCTGTTATTCCCCGAAAACAGTTAGCCTCGCTAGCGCGCTGTCCCAGTACTTTTGTCTCAACATTCCGAGCAGCGTAGCTCCGCGGCGCGACCACCCAGACACTTCATACTTCAGTTAGATACATCCCCAGGAGACATTTCCAATGAGCCCTCATTTGCAATTTTAGACCCCGTAGATCACGAGTTATTCGCCAGAAACCATGAGAGCCAGAGCGCATCCGTCTTTAAAAAAAAAAAAAACTAGCGCCGTGCATGGGAACCAGTACAAAAACATTGTTATATTTTGTATGGAAATGTACCTGAATTTACGTTCATATTTATGTTACAAAATTATTACATTTTTCTTAATAATTTAGAAGTAAAATGCATAAAAAAACCATATTGCCATGAAAAAGCAAAAAAAAAAAAATAATCATGCAGAGAATATTTGCAGGTTCGGCATTATTGTGGAGATTTCCGCGTAAATTGATCAGTTAGGTTATCAGAAAAAATCTGCGTGTTACTGAATCAGCAACTCCTGAAAACTGGGGGGTTACTGTACCTGATTTTTTGGCACACCACTCAAAATATTCATAACTGAGGCAACACATTCATTTTACAATGAACACAAGATAACAAACAACTTGGATGTAAAAAAAAACAAGTTATTTTTTTATTAAACAGTACAAAGAGTAAATAGTACAAAGACTGTGATCCAAATGGATACATAAAATTTAACATTAGTAACTTGAGTGCAAAAATATTTACAACCTGGCATCTCATTCAGTTATTCAAGGCTGTTTGCCCTAGAGATGAAGTTTTCTATCATTTCCTTCAGCTGTTGCAGGTCTGATTGGTCTTCATGAATGCTTTCATGCATCTTGTTCATCTTTTTCAGTTGGTTAGTACAATGTTTCTGAAATTAGATGTGCAAAATATGTTAAATTAAGACTGTACAATACTCTGGCATAGTTATTTAGAGCATTTAGACAGCATACAAACAAATATTCTGACTAGGTTTCATTGTTAAGGCATCATTTAAAATAATCAAAGCCTACAATTTAAACCCAACTCCCAACCGATATGGCTACTCTTAGAACAAAGCAACTGATCATTCCTTAGGTTGATAAATCCCTGTCTATTCCTTCATAATATATATTCTCTTAAAAACAAGCTATTCTGTACTAAATGCTATTATTAGGTTTCTGCTTCAATAATCAGTCTGACCCTCAGTGGGTTTATTTACTGAGGTAAATAGTGCTGGTATCTGTAGAGATCTTAATTTATTAGGGAGGTTAGTTCATTCTTACATCAACTATGCCCATGTGGTCGAGTGTAGCACGGTAGACACACATCAGATTGTTTGCCACCAACCGGTTCTCCTCTTTGGTTTCCTGAAGCACAAGGTGGTACCTGATGGTAGAAACACAGATTATTTTTCTATTCTGTAGTCCAGAATAATATTATGATCAGGTAAAAGCATGACAGAACAAGGTTATGCATTGATTTACTGTTGTTGGGCTGCTTTGAGTTCCTTCTCAGCATCCTCATAGCCATCCATGACCTTCTTTTCTAGAAGCTTTTTGTTTCTTTCAGCAGAGTCCACTTCTGCTGCCCACTTTCCCTCCTCATGAGCCATCTCCTACTCAAACCAAGGTTTGTTTATTTATAACATGAAAAACATTTTACCCTAATGTTTAAAATATGGGTTTATGTATAAATGGGTCGAAAGATTTCACTACATCAAGTTATCATCTTAAGTTACCCCAAGTGTTGAAATAATAATAAAATGTTTTAAACACCCGCTCTGTCTGACGTACCTTCATGTCGTTCTCCAGCTGCTGGTCCAATTGGTGGATCTGCTCTTTTAGCAGCTTTATGTCATTTCCCTTCTCAGAGATGTTTGATTTCACCTTAAGCAGCAGGGAACAAGAAATAATTAATGTGTCTGTGGCATTTCTCAGCACCTTAGATTGCTTATGCCCACATGACATAGTGTAGAGAGATGAAGCTAAAATGGTTCTTTAAGGAAGCTCTCTTACCTGTTCCACAGACTCTTCTAGGCTTAGCTTCATATTGGTTAGACGGCTGAACTCCTCCTCTACATCAAAGAGCATGTTTTTGAGAGGACCCTAAATAGACATTAAAATTAAAGTTAAAATGAGACCAGAATTTTTGAGCCTGGGTTTGCAGTGGTGGTGAACCAGTGACCTTTCATCTGGTACCTGTATCTGTGTTTTGATGTGGCTGGCAGTGGTAGGGCCAAAGTTACTGAATGTTTTGATTTCAAAGTCATGGCCACAGGCGTTCTCTGCCGACTGTGGTATGAGCTTCAGCATGCGTGCCAGTTTGTGGTACTCTGCTAACTTTACTTCAGCCTATAGAAGGGGAGAAAAAATTAAAGAGAAACTTAATTTAATCAGAAAAGTTGTAAGCACCATGCAGATATCACTCATTTATGAATTTAGACATAAAGTACTGATATACTGTACATATTTGTCTAAAGCAGTTAATAATAAGCAGAAATGTTCTGCAGCAGGATACAAACCTAAGCTTTCGAGACTTGTTCAGCAAAAATAATTAGGCAAATTAAGTTAAATGAATATAACTGGCCTCTGGCGATAAAGATAGAGGTTTTACTCTCAATATTAATTATATAGAAGGAGTATATGAGGTACTAATGATGCCGTTTGTTTGCCTGTAAGCTCATCTAAATCCACCCCCAGATGTTTAAGGAAAAGCATTCAAAACTAGTGCTTGTTTGATCAAGGTGTAGTTATAAATAAAGGTATGAAGTTATTATTTTTGAGTCAAGTAGGTTTATTGTCATTTCAGCATTTGACATTTAAATGAGTGCAGTATTATGACAGATACTGTATTCTAGCAGAGGAGCCATTGAGTTTGCAAAAATGCAAATTAGAGGTAGAACAGGAATAAATAACTCTGCAAATAATAGCAGCACAACAGAGGATGTGCAGCATATAAAGAACAGAGGTATATTTACAGTGGCAGTTGTGGTGGATGTTGTTTTAGGACCCTTTTGCAAGGTGGGAGGAGGGAGAAGAGGGTGAATACAAAAACCTACTCACATTCTCCTTGGATTTCACCAAAGTGATCTCCTCGCTCCATGTCAGCTGCTGGGCCTCTTCTAGACTGCGGCTAAGGCTGCTGACAGTCTGTTGTAGTTCGTTCCTTTCCCTGTTTATGCGCTCAATGTCAGCTGGAGTGAACTTCTGATTCTCCAGAATATGCTGCAGTCTGGCTTTCTCCTTCTTCAGACTCTCCAGCTGAAGATCTGCATACAAACGAACATACACACAAAAATTATATGTGTGCTTAACAATTTTCCAGAATTTCACTCATAATACAGGTGAAAAGCCCATTCAACAAAGATAAATGTATTTAAAAATCACATGTATTGCAATGCGAGGTCATTTTTGCCATATTTAGTTTAGACTAAAAACACAAAAAAAATCTATGACAAAAAAAAAGTTGAACTTTTGACAAAATAAGTGAATCAGTTCCTTGTGCAGCTGAACATTTGACATGAGACAATGAATCAGTTCAAGTTGAGTGTATATAAAATCTCTTCCACAATATTATGAGTCATAGTGTTACAGAAGAAGAGAACCACCATAAGTTGCAACCATGTGAAATTCAGCTGAAATGGTTCACATTCTTTGGAATTCTATGAGTCATTAAATATGTGTAAGTACAACAGATGTCCGTATGACTGTCTGAACTCTCCCTGAAGAAATGCTCATACCAGAAGCATCCAGCTCCTCAGACAGCCCAGCAGCCTTGTCCTCTAACTGACTTTTGAATGTTTCCATGTGAGTGCGGTAGTTTTGCAGTTTCTGCAGATCGGTTTGCAACCTCAGCTTCTCAGTCCTCTGTGCCATCAGCCGATCCTAGTGAGACAGAAGCGCACACATACACACACACGCACGCACGCACGCACGCACACAAATAATGTTAGTGAGTAAAGCTACAACATGAATACATACAGTGGGGTGCAAAAGTCTGAGACCAGTAGAGAAAATACTTCTATTTGGATTGATTTTTCACTATTATCTGACTAAGTGTTAACAAATTTCTGGTTCCTGTCACCACCTGTGTAAAGAAAAGTAGAGGCTTCTCTACTATGTACCATTTTCATAAAAATGCTAAATATATTTGTTAACATCAATGCTTAACCCTCTGGCGCTCCTGTGGGCCATTTGTGTCCACTTCACTCGCTTTTTTTTAATTTTTTTTATACCATTTTAGCTGTGTTAATGCATATGGAATTAAACCTGAGGTTTTTCAGATCTTTTAATTTTTAACTTCAGTATATCAATAATATACTCCATACATCCAATTGTAACACCTGACTCCATCGTGGCCAGTTTTGGCCAATTGAAACCCATGAAAACTACATTTTTTAATTCCTTGTTATTTACACTGTTAAATCATACAAATTAGGTTAAAATGCTTTCATTCTAAACTCCACACTTGAGACATGTAGTTTTCTACCAGATTACTTATTTATCCATTTTTGGCCAAGCGAGCAAATTTATCTAATAATCTTAGTTTCCAAAAGGGGAGTATGATGGCTTACTGCACTCCAACAGAGCAAATGAATGACACAATTTTGACATAGGTGTGACCTTAAGGATGTTAGATAATGGTTTTGTGTTTGTGCATGAAAATAAAATTCAGTGTTGTTGTTAATCAGTTACATATTTCAGATTTGTAGTAGCACTGAGAATAGAGAAAATGGCCATTTCTGAGGTTGTTTACTAACAAGTGCATGGTACAAACAAACTGGTATTTGAAGGATAAAAAACCAAAGGAATAGATATTTGATACTTATGACAAGAACTGATGTTAGTTACAAACTTTATGTAGTAAAAATAGCATATAAAAAAGTATAAAACAATATATAAAAATTATATATACATATATGGCCATTATATAAAATATTATATAAAATTGCTCGCTTGGCCAAAAATGTATAAATGACATAATCTGGATGAAAACACTAAAAACTCCATTTCTCAAGTGTTGAGTCATTCCATTTCTCAAGTGTTGAGTTTTGAATGAAAGCATTTTAACCTAAATTGTATGATTTAACAGTGTAAATAACAAGGAATTAAAAAATGTAGTTGTCATGGGTTTCAGTTGGCCACAAGTGGCCACGAGGAAGCAGATTGTATAGTAAAAACGAGGAGAGCCAGAGAGTTAAATTATGCTTATAGTTTGAAAGATTGATGGATTTCCCCTTTAGGTTTCAGGTTAAAGAAAAGCCCATACTTACAGCATGGCTCTCTTTTTCCAGTCTCTCCACCTCCTCCATTAGCAGCCCGTGTTTCTCTCGCTGATTCTCTAGCAGAGCTTCATCCACATTGTACAGCCTCTCTGTAACCATCAGATATGCATTCATATTATCAAATTAATGAAAAGTTAACAATAGTCACTAGTCAGAACAATAGATTATTGCACGTTTAGGGGAAATTTTATGGTAATCTGATTTTCCAGACCATAGCATGTCCAGCTTGACATATAGTTACTACTTCATATATTCCAGTGAAAAGCTACACTATTAACTTTGAAGTATGAAGAATGTGTTGTGTGTCATTATAAAAGACAAGCCAGGCCATCACTCTCAACCTGCTGAAACTACTGGCCTTAGAAAGACAGCCAGACTGGACTCACTCAGATGGCTGAGGTATTCTACATCCTCGTCCTCAAAGGTGTCTGCTCCCTGCATGAACTTATTGTAGAGCTTAGAGCAGTAGTCTAAGAAGAGCTGCAAACAGAGACATGGAAAACAGATCAAACCACAGCTTTAACCTTTTCTTGACTTTAAAAGGTTATTCATTAAGATTTGATTAACTTTATTTCCGTTTAAACACAACTAGCTGGTCATGATGCTTGGGCTAAATTCTGACTGTTCATCAGGCTGTAGATGGTTCTGAATGTGATTAAACGGTACCTTGTTGTATTCGGCTCCCTCTTCTATCTCAGAAGAGCCATCCGAGAAATCCGTAAACAGCAGATTCTGACCCTTCATGCTGTTATACATCTGAAAGACCAATAATAACATTTGTTTACACTGCAGGATTGAAAAAAATCCATAGCAATAAACAGTTCCTTAAATAAACAAATAAAAACATTTATGTATATTAAATTTTGTCTTATGAACGCAAGGATGGCCACCAGCACTCCCCGCTGGTGATCATAAATAAAATATTTCATCAATTTTTCATTAACTTTTATTCTCTATAATGCTACAGCTCAGTGTTAAGGGAAACAAACAGTTTCCAACAGCCATTTCTTGTTATTTATATGAATTGTTGATTATTCAAACTATAAAAGACCTATTGATTCATTGGACTTACCTTAACTGTGTCAATTAGCCAGATGAGTGCCCCTAATGCCTGAGGCCAGGTATGTGGTGCCCCAATGGAGTACATGGAACTTTTTGACAATGGAAAGGGGTACCTAGAACAGAAAAACGACTAAGACCGTCAGGGTTTTTTCAGTTCCTAGGTAAACTGCAGTCATTTCTCTGATAATATTAAAACATCTCTGGAAAGGAGTACTTTTTAAGGGGAACACTTTTTTTTTTTTACCCCAAGTCCTTAAACATCCGAGGAATCTCCTCTTCAATCTTGGTAGTGGGCAACTGAAAAGTAGAGTCCAACAAACTGTAGATGAACTCAAAGATCTTCAGGAACTCTTTAGTAGAAGGTGACTGAAGGGCCTTTACTGTGATGGAACCTGGGAATCCATTATCTCCAAGGAACTGCAAATAACACGAGAAACTTACTGCACTGAAAATGAGCCACTAGAAACCTGACTGAAATTCAGTATTACAGGGTGTAGCTCCAAAACAGTGTTTTATACTTAGGTAACCAAAGACATTATTTGCTCAACTTGCCAATAAATGCAGGAGATTGTTGTGAGAACTGAATAACAGCCCAAAGGTTCATGTTTAAGAAATTCTTTAAATAAGAGTGAACTCACCTCACAAAGTTGCTTGATACATTGTTGGACAAAAGCTTTATCATGAAGGGGTCTGGGATCCTTGATCTTTTCTGTGCTTGCATAGGACCCAAAGAAGCTGTTTCTCTGGCCACCGGCACCTCTGTGCATAAATGAGAGCAAGACTGTTATTAGGTGTAAAAAGTTTAATTATCATTATTAATTACAGGTTCTATAACAATCAAGTTGGTTGCTATAAGAAATCTAACAAACAAACAGGCAAGAAATTAGGGCTGCACGATTATGGCCAAAATGATAATCACAATTATTTTTATCAATATTGAAATAACAATTATTAATCACGATTATTCATTATTATAGGTAAAACATTTTTATTGCACTTTCTATTTTAAACAAACAGTAAGTGAACAAGGCTTTCAGTTCAAAATGAAATCTGAAAAAAAAAAAAATAACTCAAATAATAAAATAAAACTTACCCAAGACAAAGGGCTATCAAAAAATAAATATGCAACTGCAGTGTGCAGTCATAAAGTGCAAACCAATGAGAAAAAAAATGAAGCCTATGCAGAAATGCCTATGCTGACGGGATTCCACACCGGCCCAAAATTGCCATCAGCCCGGTATGCCCAATGGCCAGTCCAGCACTGCGCACACAAATTCACAGGCGCTCCTTTTTTAGGCAGCTTAATGAAGCCCTAATCGTTCATGGTGGTTGGCTGACTATTGGTTGAGAAAGTGCCTGATTTGATATGCAGCAGAGCTGCTATTCAAATGTTAATATTGCAGACGATCATCTTAATTCAATCGTGGCAGCCAAGATCGTGATTGTGATTAAAATTCGATTAATTGTGCAGCCCTACAAGAAATTATACTGAATATTTCCAGGTCACAAGGACAGGCCTACTAAACACCACAGATATTAAAACATCAAGCATGAGAAGTCCTCATATATAGAAATATGACATTTTATCAATTTGTTAGAGTACATAAAAACACATTCAAATGTCACAGCTCTACTAACATCGAGCCCAATTCAGGGGCAGACTCACTTTCCAAAAAAGCTAGTCCTCCTCTCTGATGTACCTGATGGAGGTTTTGGGATGTTCAGCTTTCCAAAGACATTTTCTTTGCTGTCAAAAGGTATAAAAAGGTTTAGTCTTAGAGACACATGCAAAACAATCATCCACCAGAAACTAAGCAGTACAGACTGTAGTGTGTGGTGCAGTGTAAACATATGAGAAATATATTTGAAGCCATAAAATGTGTGCAATGTAACAAACAGGTTCCTTCACATACTTCTGTGGCGTCCCATGCACCAAACCCATTCTGACATCAGTCGCACGCGACGGCATCTCCGAAAATCTTCTGCTGGGTCTTCGACTCATAGCTGACTTTAAAGGAAGAACAAGACATCATTTAAACCTGTATATAAACCTCCATTATGCCTTTTAATGTAGAGGCAGAAACATGACATTAAAGGTTGAAATCCAAATTTCCCACTTGTGGGACTAATAAAGGCTTATCTTATCTTATGATCTCAGCAGATTAAAGACAGTCAATACACAAGAATCATTTAACATGCCAGAACAAGGTTAAAAATGTTTACACCGTTTTACGTTTGTACTATCATATTTCTCGATTCTTAGAGGTCATACAGGCATAATTGCCAATGAAATCACTAATGGCTGCACTCCAAAGAGGTGCTTTATAATTATGATATGACATGATAATGAATAATAAATATTGAAAACAACTAATCAAACAGCAAAATCTTTACCACATGTAAACACAATAAACACAATTCTCACTCATGGCACATGGTCACCTGATGGATAGCCATTAAAATAGCTCAGTTTCAGTAACAGGATTGATGCAAATATACTAGTTTGATCAAATTACTGATTTATTACTATTTTAATGGCAACTTAAAGATCATCTCATACCATGATTTCATGATGAATTTGAAAACTACTATGTTATATATTTGAAAACTATTGTAATATTATGTTTGAAAACTACTGTAATATATATAAACTCTTCAGCATCCTTCTCCCAACACACACTTCAAATTGAGCTGTCCCTCTAATAAACCCCTTTCTGATCCTGACCATCCTTGTCACTCCCAATGCAAATCTTCATTTTCAACACTGCCACCTCCAGCTCACTTAATGCCTTTTTGTCAGTGCCACTGTCTCTAAACCAGACAAAACAGCTGGTCTCACTACGGTCTTCTACACCTCCCCTTTCACTCCAGCTGGTACCTGCCTGTCACAAATCAATAGTCACCCAAAGAACATACTGTTTTAATGTCACAGATAAAGTGCTATGTATATCTATCTGAACATTTATCTACGTTCTCTAGAAAAAAAATGTGTGAAAAGACACTAAAGTTAAGTATGCCTAATATGGTTGGTTAGTGTAGTGGATAACATCGCTCCCTTCCATGCAGCTGGAGTTCAGTTGAGTTCAACACAACACTAGTCCTTGGGTAAGACTTTTAACACTACATTTGAGATAAACATTGAATAGGGTCAAAATGGCCCCTAACATAGCAGGAGGCTTAAAGATGCTCACATCTGACCTGTTACTTTCCTCACAAACTCGTATGTCATTATAAGTAAGGTTAATTTCTAACAGACTTTTTGAATCTGATAATAAAACTAATATAACACTGTTTTAAGCTTTCCTTTGACTGCAAAGGATCTCTGAGATGTATTATACACACACTATATTGGCAAAAGTATTGGGACACACCTGTTGTTCAGGATTTGGGCTAGGCCCCTTACTTCCAGTGAAAAGCAATCTTAATGCTTCAGCAGACCAAGACATTCCGGACAGCGCCACGCTTCCATCTTTGTGGACCCAGTTTGGGGAAGAACCGTTTCTATTTCAGCATGACTGTGCCATAAGTGCACAAAACAAGGTCCATAAAGACACGGCTGGATGAGTTCGGTGTGGAAGAAATTGGCTGGCCCGGAGAGCCCTGACCTCAAACCCCTCCAACACCTTTGGGATGAACTGTAACGGAGATTGCGAGCCACACCTTCTCGTCCAACATCAAAGCCTGACCTCATAAATGCCCTACAGAATGATTGGGCACAAATTCCCACAGAAATCGTGTGGAAAGCCTTGCAAGGAGAGTGGAAGCTGCTATAACAGTGGACTTGAATGCAATGTCATTACAGTCCCTGTTGGTGTAATGGTCAGCCGTCACAATACTTTTGTCCACACAGTGTACTTCCATAGAATGCAGACGTAACGTTAGCCAAGAGTGCTACCAAATCTGCAAAAACCGATAAACTCCCCGCTAGACAAACATACACGGTACGAGGAAGACAAATAGGTAGTTAAACAGATAAATAAAATAAACGACAGGCTAAAAGAGTAGTCAGCTCCACACAGACTGCGTTTACACCCAGCTACCGTTAGCAAACGACAAAAAACGACTAAAACCGGATCAAAAATTAAAAGTACTGAAATATTTGTAGTTGCATAAACATAAATGGCGGTTTTGGTTAGTTTCCAATGTTTTAAAAAGTCTCAAATTTACCTGAAATAGGAGTCCAATTTCTCAGAGCTGTTGTTTTTTTTCGCCGTTTTTAAAAATTTCCGCCAACGGCCCGAGGCGTGACGTCACTGTTGGCTTTTAAAGTAACATGTAAATTAATATTTTTTTGGTTATTTTTTATTTTTTAAACACTTTTTACAATACCCCGAGTCAACATATTGACGTTAAAAAACAAAAATAAAAAAACACGTTAATCCTTGTTACTTGAACGTAGTGAGGTTACGTCACTCGGAGTGGGCGGTGCTACAGGAATTCTGGCTGCGTCCCAATTTACACTATAAGGACAAAAGAATTGGACCATACCGGGTTTTCAGGGTTTGGGTTAGACACCTTACTTTCAGTGAAGGGCAATCATATTGCCTCAGCAGACTAAGACTTTTTGGATAACTTTGTGGACCCAGTTTGGAAAAGAACCTTTTGTATTCCAGCATGACTGTTCTATTCAAGACATGGATGGATGAGTTCAGTGTAGAAGAACCTGACTGGCCTGATCACAGCCCTGACCACACCACCATCCAACACCTATGGGATGAACTGGAACAGAGACTGCAAGCCAGGCCTTCTCGTCCAACATGAGTGCCTGACCTCATAAATGCTCTACAGAATGAATGGTCTCAAATTCCCACAGAAACTGGTGGTGGGTTCAGAGTATTCTAGCAATCTGGGACTCCAGTGCTGACGCCCACCACTCCTCATGTTCACTCAGGTTTGAGTGGGGTTCGCCGGGACCTCGGGACGCTCTCACGCCCACCCACCCCTCAGTTCTACACTTTATATCTCAGTTCTACACTTTATATCTAGGCTGCTCTAGCTAGATGCCGGAGGGTTAACTTACACTCCTCATACACATTAATTATGCCTTTAAACTTATGCGGAACTAACTCTATCCTCTGTTTTCTCTGAGGGGAACTGCTGCACACCTGCTGGATCGATCTCCGTGGGAGACTGCCCTCGACCGAGCC
>JBBPCX010026527.1:0-16439 GCA_037974365.1 Hydrocynus forskahlii | reverse complement strand
CGGTGGTTCATAGTAACACAAAAGGTCACTGAGGTAATCAGGTGCAAGGCCGTTTAAGGCTTTATAGGTCAGTAGTATATGCGAGCATTGTATTGCTGGTGTGTGGGAAAACGAGCGGCGGCCCAACTCCCAGCCATATGTATAAAGTCCTGGTCAAAATTGTAGGTACACCTGAAGTATAAGTACAAAATGTACACTATATATTCAGAAATAAATGCAAATTAACCAAATTTGTATAATTAAAATATTTAACAAAATGTCCAAATGTAATGAACCACAATGAAAAAAATATTTAGTAAAATAAAAACACATATTTGATTTATTGAAATAAGTTACTCAAACTAAATAGAAAATGAATAAGATTCCCCTGTGCTTTATTTTCAGTGTTCGCATCACCTGAATAAGTGTTCGCATCACAGTGAATAATGGTTTGACTGCGTTGAAAGGAGCTTATTGTTTCCAGTTTCTTTTTCACAATGGTGAAGACAACAGAACTGTCTGAGAGCATCAGAAATGCTATTATCAAAAAACCTAACAATTAAAAGGCTACAAGGCAATCACCAGATCTTCAGATCCCTGTTTCAACAATCCATGATGTTATCAAGAATGTTTACAATTGTAAAACTGTTAAGACACTTTCTGGATGTGACACTAAGAAGGAAGTCAGTGAGAGAAGTCCAAGAAGGCTTGTGCAAATAATGGAAACAGAAAGGTAAAAAAAGACTAATTTTTGCAAAATAATTTATAGACAAGCCATTGGGATAAGGCTTTATGGACAGATGAACCCAAAGTAGAGTTTTTGGGAATACAGCGTATCAGTTTTGGGTGATTAAATCAAGCCCATAAAGAAATTAACACCATGCCTACAGTAAAACATGCTGAGGGATCTATTCTACTGTGGGGCTGCTTTGTTCCCTTTGGTACTGGATGTATCAAAGGAATGATGAAATACGAGGTTCACCAAGGCATTTTTTTCTATCATACGTGAACAGCGTGAAATTCTTCTTCTGCATTTAACACATTCACCAAGTGAAGCAGCGAGCAGCCAGGAACACAGTGCCCCGGGGAGCAGTGTGTGGGGATAGTCCCTTGCTCAAGGGTACCTCAGAGGTGCTTGGTAGTCTTTGGGATTCTAACCCATGACTTCCTGATCGCAGGGCGAACACCCCAACCACTAGACTACCAGCTGCCGAGTGGATAAAAGTGTCTGCCAAATGACTGTAATATATATGTGTGTGTGTATGTGTGAGTGTGTGTGTCACAGTAACTCAGAAGCCACTATTGTAAATGCACCATTTTTGTTCTATAAATTAGGTGTTTTACTCTTCACCAACAAGCAGACTGTACCAAAGCGAAATCACTTTTTGTCAAATGTCAACTGCAGATGGACATGCCACCTCCTGACTGGGATTTCCACCCCGTCCCTGGGGTGCGCACCCGGGCACGGCTGAGCGCCAAGCCTGTGGTGACCATGGCAACGGTGTGACCATGAGATCCACACTAAGGGCTAGTGAATGAGGCTTTGGCACTGGGGTTCATACCGAATAACAGCTATCACGATGATCCTAAGTTTAAAAACACTCATGTAAAACTGTGTACAAATGATACATTAATGGTATTTAGCAGACGCTTTTATCCAAGGCGACTTCAAACCCCAGACTACAGGGGACAGGCTCCCTGGAGCAAATTGGGGTTAAGGGTCTTGCTCAGGAACCCAGTGGTGGTATACTGAAGGTAGGATTCAAACCCATGACCGCTTGGTCCAGAGGCAAGTATCCTACCCACTAGGCCACCAACACCATTCTGTATGTGAACACACCATAGCACACAGTGTGAACAGCCAGAAATTCGAAATTCTTCCCCTGCATTTCACCAAGTGGAGCAGCGGGCAGCCAGGAACACAGCACCCAGGGAGCAGTGTGTGGGGAGAGAGTGTCAAGGTGCCTCAGAGGTGCCACTAGCAGTCTTGGGATTTGAACCCATGACTTTCTGATCACAGGGCGAACGCCCTAACTAGGCCAACAGCTGCACCATCAACTACGAATCTCAGGTGTAAGGAGGACAAGGAGGGACACAATTGCAAACACACAGGCATTATTGGTACTGACAACACAAAACTGCCAAAGCAAATATAGCTGCAAAATACAGCTGCAAATCGAGTGTCAGTGGCTTTGATGATCGCTAAGAGGATGTGAGTTGAAAACTGCACTTGTGTCAACTTTTCAGATAACTTTGATTTCAGACTGAGAAGGGTGGGAATCACAAGTCCGAAATAACAGTTCTTTTCTCCCTGGAGCAGGTTGAATGAGTAGGCAAGTGGTTTCAGAATGGCTGTATACTCTTTGAGAAACAGCAATGCAGTTTTGCCACCTTCAGTTGGTCACATATTTAATTGAGCTGACTTTCAGGTAGACTCATTAGCTTCTCGATTACTCTGTACTCCTAGTCACTAAAGGTACAACACATCTCATTTGGGCAATTTCTTCAATTATGTCAGAAGCACCTAATGAGCGATGAGCCTTATTCCAGATGGCAGCACATTTTGCCATTGCACTCCTATATAATTTTCTGGAAACACCCTGCTGTGAAGCAGCTTTATCAAGCTCAGTCGTGGCAATGAGATTTAACGTGTGCGCAGCACATCAATGGTGTTGTGGCAAAAAGAAGTTTAGCTCCTCGTGCTCTTGCTCCTCCTCAAGTACTGTAGTGACATCAGCAAACTGTACATCATCTGTGTCTTCCAGATCATCTTCTGTTTCCGAATCTCCATATTCAATGAAAGCTTTTACAAAATTGCTCCCATTGTGTGTGACTGTAGCACTAACCTTGCCTTGGACATGGAATTCAGCATGAACCTGACTTATTTTGGCAGCAATAACATCATAGGTGTGACGGCCTCTTATCCTCTCACATGCCAGTTCAGCAGACCTGTGATCCAATGTGTCTGACTCGATCCAGTGACACGTGATGCCAATGAAACTTCTGTGATGCGCTGTCCATATATCTGCTGTTGTGCACACATTTTGAGCATGTTGAAGAATTTCAGTTCCAGCTTCCTTCATTTTTTGAAAGGTTTTCTCAGTGTGCATCATCAGTGTTTCTCTGCACACAGGAGTCCTGCCCCCACTTAGTCCTTCAACCATCTTACGGAATGAGGTGTTCTCAACAGAAGAAAAGGGCTGCACTTTGTTGACTATGAAGTCAAATACCAAGGAATTTACTCTCCTTTGGGTGGTGGCTGGAGTGCTAAGGCTTGTTTGAGAGGAGGAGGGGTTGTGTCTTTGCCACTTTGTTCATCACCATGATCCGATGTGTTTGCTTTGGCAGGGCTCCAGACAAAATAAAAACCTTAGCAGCCATTGGCTCCTGAACACAAAATATTTGTGAGTCAAATGATTTCTTTAGGAGCCATAATCTCTGTCAAATGTGATTAAAAATGTATATATATTGCCATGGCACATTTTGTCTCCAGTCTGACCCCACGAAACAAGAAATCACGACATGGACTAAGCTGTTGCCAATGTGAAACATAATGTTTCTTGTGTAGTTACTGTTTATTTTTCTTATATTTTAGAACGCGCTCTGCAACAGGTTGCATTGCTGTGCAAATCGATAGAGAACACTGCTCACGATAGAGAAGTGTTGGTCGCGAACGAGTCGGTTCTTTGTCTAAATTTGGTAAAATAAACAGCTGTTTAGGAGCCAAAGGAACCGAATCTTCTTGGTGATCTGATTCAAATGATCCAACTCATTAAAAAGAGCCGAAATTCCCATCACTAGCTCTCGTCTGAGCCTCATTACAATCACGTGACAGTGTAGCAGGAACACCAGACTCAGGTTGAGCATAATTGGTAGCTGTCACTTTTCTTGTACTTTTAGTTATTTTAATTTCTCTTGGCTGGGAGAGATGATCGCCACTGGCGACTGAAATGAAAAAACTAATAGCAAAATAAATAATCTAGTCGCATTGGCGACCATTTTAGTCGCCATCTGGAGTCCTGTTTGGGTAAACAGTGCATGACCCTGGGATGCATCCTCTGAAAAAAAAGAAAGACAGACAAAAATATTACTGATACAGAAATGGTTTTCTATAAGATCACCTTCAAAACTGCAGCCTTACCCAATGTCCACCCTACTGTTATTCATTTTGTATTAAAATTTAAAAATCTAGTTGGTATTGCTTTCAGAACAAATTGACTTACTAAGACTCTACACTAACCAACACTGTAAAATAGTCATTCCACATATAGCCTAGGAAATAATTCTAAATCTTTTAAGTGTACTTTTACTTAAAACAAGGACATTTGCTCATGTCAAGCACAAGTATACTTAGGGTTGATTAAGACTATTTTGTCAATCTGTTCTAAAAACAATACCAACAAGATTTTATTTCTTTTTTAAATTAGTAACATTAGGACAGACACTAGGTTTGACACAGCTTAACTTAAATGAGGTTGTCATGGTGTTCATCCACGGTCCCACACAAACCAAACACTTTTAAAGTTGAGAACCGACCATTTAACTTCACCAAACAACAGAGGAGAAGCCTATGCTTGCATACAATAAAACTGTGCAAAATCATATAAGTATGAAAAAAGTTTTGCAGCATGAGTACCTGTAATAGTTCATTGTTTTGTTTGGGTTTCTGGCAATGCATGGAATTACCGAATTTAGAGAGGAGATTGTATTCTAATTAACTATATTCTAATTATCACCTATTTAAGCAGTAACTGTAACGGAATACAGTTACTCATAATTTGTATTCTAAATACGTAACGCCGTTACATGTATTCCGTTACTCCCCAACACTGGAGACACGACAGGGCAAGACCGTTACAAAGCCAGTAAAATGCTTTTTTAATACTGTGCTTCTTACAAGTAACATGGAAACAGCTTCCAAAGAACTGGCTACATCTTCATTAACTACTCATTATAAAACAGAACAACTCAGTAAAAGAAATAAAAACCAATTAACTAAATCTAAAAGTGTTTTAACAAAGCAACAGTACTCATTTATTATACCCTTAGCTTTCTCTAAAAAGCAGTATCTTAACAAAAAGCCACAATCATGACTTTTATAGCAACACAAGCAGCAGAGCTTCTATCTAACTGTTTATACACTGCTGGATATATAACGTTTACATAAGGTTTAGGTTGACAGTATGAGTTTTATCCTGTAAATTTCTAACTCGTGGCTTTACGTTCCAAACTGGTGGTTGCAAGAAGTCAAAGTGCCCCCCTGATGTTTAAGGGCCTAACATCATTTTGTATTGATTCTTGACATTTACCACAGCCTCGGCATTGTAATTAATGGCATGGTATTGTTTACAGCTGACCATGCCTGCCACCACAAACCCATGAAATACAGTCTTGGTATTATTCTCCAAAAGAGCCCTCAAAAGCTTCACTGAGCCCCTTCAATGTATATGATCCATTTCATTGCTTTGATCTGCTCTACAAATATCTCATGTGGAGAGTTGTGAGGAGCCACTAGAAGTGCCAGTGCTGGGCTTACTGATGAGAAGATGAAAGCTGCTCGGCTTCTGTAATTACTTCTCTCCACTAATTCCAGCGCTTTACCTACAGACAGAGTTCTCCTTCAGACAGAAAGCTGTTCCTTTTTCCAAGAATAGCAAAAAGCTTTACTTTCAAAAGGAATTCATAAATGTGAAGACTGGGAGCCTGGGGATGGTTGTAACATGTTTGACATTTCTGTCTGTATCTTGGAGCTCCTGTGGTCAAACTATGATACAAACTGGTTAAAAGTGTTAAATGGTGTAGCTGTTATCTCTACAACGCAAACAGAAAATGCATGGAGAGAAGTGTTACAATTCACCCCGGGTAAGTAGTAACATGGCCTGGGGTGAAATGATACTAATACATCTTATTTTAAAGTGGTCTGCATAACATTGGAGGGACTGCGCTGCCAATAGCATTGGCTGAACATGTCAGAGACCAGTGAGCCCCTTTCTGCCAGTGTTCTGTCTGGGGTTGGCACAGTTGTTTAGCCAATCTCATCCAAATGTCCAACTTTTCTGAAAAACATCGCTACATTGTTTTTATTCAAACTCGTGACCCATGCAAGGCTTGTGACAAAGTTGGGTTTGTTGTTATGTAGGCTGAAAACCACTCTCCTCCAACCCTTGAGGGTTTGCTCCAACACCTTGGATGTTTGCACCCATATTTTACTGCAAGCTGATACACAAGTTCTCTCACCTGTAAATTTAATCCCATAAAAAATATGCAGTATTTCCCCATTCATTATATTTTACATCGCCACCAGTATAAATTACTAACCCACAACCCTAGTGAGGATTAAGCAGTTTCATAAAATGGATGGATAGATAAATTGCTAACTTTCTCCTAACTTATCCATTATCAGTTCTTATCTGCTTATCTTATCTCACATGAACATAGTCCATATGCATCAGAAGCCCTCATCAATTCTTCACCCGGTGAAGGTCTTCTTTCCTCTACATAACCCTACACATGGAAGTTCCCTTGATCCCTGCTCTTCTAACTTCTTCCTCTCTTTATTAAATCTGTGCAGAGTGATGTGACATATGCCCTACACAGTTGTAACAACATTTTCATGGTAACCCAGACTAACCCAGACTCTTCTTGTTTACAACTAACCCAGACTCCTGCAGCTATAAACTAGCTTACCTTACAGCTAATATCTCAAACAATAGCACTAACATATAACATGGAATATATCTACATATACACACAATGGACATTTAAGTTTAAATACAAAGCAGGCAATGCTATCACAGAAAATTAATGAAGTTAAAAAACTGTACTTCAAAATGTATTTTTCCGTTCTAAAATTGACTGTCTCTGCCACAGGGTGCTACTTCTTCATATGTGCAATAAGGACTAAATTGAGCATCTGCAGAGTGAATCACATAAGTTGGAACTTGTTCCTAATTGGAGAAATTGATGATGTTACAACAACATGTTACAACCATCCCCAGTCTCCCCTACTTTGGGAAGGTGAAATGTTTGAACTCCAATTCAATAAATAAATCAATAAATAAAGCATTGGAGATATTGACTGCGGAATTTGCCATTTAAATGTATATTTTCAGGGAACAGGATGGGCAAGATAATAAACTCAACAATATGTGCAGGATTTTATACAGGGATGGAGCACTTGAAGTGCTAGAGCACATATGCC
The DNA here is from genome assembly GCA_037974365.1 of Hydrocynus forskahlii. NCBI lineage: Eukaryota > Metazoa > Chordata > Actinopteri > Characiformes > Alestidae > Hydrocynus > Hydrocynus forskahlii. The sequence goes on along the minus strand of JBBPCX010026527.1, from coordinate 9,259 downwards.
CAAAAGGGGGCAGAAATAAGCAGCTTCGTGCCTCCTTCTCTTCCTTCTAGTGTCTGTATGAATGTGTGTGTGTGTGTGTGTGTGTGTGTGTGTGTGTGTGTGTGTTTGTGTGTGTGTGTGTGTGTACACCACTGTCCCAATCAGTCACCCCAACCAAGAAACTTTTCATCAGCTTTACAAAAGACACACACACTGAACATGGGCACAATCTCCATCCTTTCTCACACTTCTGAATACAGAGGTAGTTTTAGCCACTGCACCTGGTGACTAGTTGAACAGTTGTTTTCATAGTCACTTGTCTCATCCTCACCCCCTCTTGATTCCTAACCATATGATTTTGTTGCTCTTTTTGCCTCTTGTCTCCCCCTTCTCATCTGTGTTTAGTTTGCTAGCTCTCCTTTCCTTGTTGTGTCTTGCATCTGGCACTGTGTTTGCCAGCCTAGCATTTCCAGGTGTTTCTTGGTTTCTATTTTTGGTTTTGTTTAGTCTTTTGTTATTCAGAATAAAACTGAAAGACAACTCCCAATGCTCCTCAGCCAGTTTGGTCCAAACCAAAGTCTGCAGGACCTACTCAGCATTTTTATATACTTCAGAGAGCAGGGTAGCACGATAATTGTGTGACTCTCGTTTGAAAATATCTCCACTTGTTTCTCTGACTATAAATAATAAGCAGACTCCCAGGGCTAGTAATCAAATGTACTGAATGGCTTTATGGTTGACTATGTGATGTAACTGCCTCTGAGAAACCCATTTCGTTTGGCCATATTTTTCCCAGAACTCAAGATTTCATGCCACAGTTCTAAAAGATTGGCCTGGAAAGCGCGAGTGCTGTAATCTTCCCTCTAGAGCCTCGATAGAGCCACTTCAGAGCGGAGCATACACAGATAGGGATGGCAACAGGTCGGGAATAAGCAGCATGTACTGAATTCATGCATAACAGAACAGCACCACTATGCAAGCTGAATGGGAATGGAGTCCTTCTTTACCCGCTCGTGGGGAGTAAGGAAACGGCAGGGCCTTGTTTCCCCAACACAAATGCCATCAGGCTTTTGTATACAAGTGAGATATCGATATTTTGATTGCTTGCCTTAAGAGGTTTCTTTCCTCGCGGCGCAAATGATCAAATCATTTATGGCACACTGTTTGAATGATTAAATCGGCCATATGGTGCAGCATAAATAATGACTATCTGCGGTGCAGTAAATGAACAGTAGTGCGGATTACAAGTGTTGCAGCTGCAGAAGAGAAAGCACATTGGCATCTCCATCCGTCTCCGCTTGCTCCACAGATTAATGCAGTGTTTATTTCCTTTAGCTCCCCGCCAGGTCCATTTTTAACTTCTGTTTGACCGTAGTTTGTCACGTTTCAGCTTCAGTTGAGGTTTACTCTGAACCTTCTGAATTGGTTTGTTAAATGCACACACCCAAACACACACACACACACATACAGACACGCTCACATACACATACACACACGCACTGTCTCCTTGTTTTTACACAGGATATTGAAATGGTGGATTACTCTGAGGAGCATGAATAAGTAATCTCGACACAGCGTTCACTGTAGCCACGGCTCTGCTCAAATCCTACTGGATCAGAGTGGATACAGTCTTGGAAGCGAAAGCACGGGATTGTTTTGTCTTCGTCAAAGATCCGCCAGGCCGCCGTCACTGTCCATGCTAATTCCACCGCTTGTTAAATTCCACAGCTGCATCTGTAAATAAACCCTGTGTTCGTAACGATTCTTTAAGTTTATAAGAGGATCAAAAAGGGGTGTTCCTCCTGTAGCAGTTAATGTTTAGTCTGGAGTAGTAATCTGCATTATCTTTGATAGCCTGCAGGGTTTCCTCTCTGCGAGAGACAACAAAGCACCAGTGGAAAGTAACAAAGTATCAACTTCATAAGTTTTCATTTTTTGAGACATTTTGACATTGGGAAAAATACTGAGAACTGCGACTTAAAAGAAAGACATCTGAGAATGAGGAAGGACCGTAGAGGGGATCCAAGACTCAAAAAATAAAGGAATAACCACTGAAAAACCAGGGTTCAAATGAATAAACGTAATACTTCAATGGTGAAAAATCACTGGGAGGAACCAAGACTCAAAAGGGGAAACTCTCTAAGAGCATGATGAAGAACCACTGAGAATAACCCAGACTTAAAAAGAATACGTTGTTAGGCATACAAGGAAGAACCACTAAATGGAACCAGGACTCAAAAGGAAAAGTCTCTGAGAGCATAAAGAACCACTGAGTGGAACTAAAGCTCAAACAAATTACTTCATAAGAGCATGAAGAAGAACCACATTGAAGAACTGAGGCTTAAAAGGAAAAACTCCCTAAGAGGATGAGGAAGAACCTCTGGATCAAACATACTACAGCCTGGTCAAACTTTCTCCTGCTGAGATGAGTCAATGTCTGGCGGTAGCTTAAGCTCCGCTGTCTCTTCCTCAGTCTCCCGCAGCTGCAGGCTCATTTACATCAAAGCCTTGTCTGGCCATTGTAACCAAATAATGACTCCTCTGTGCTCAGAGCCTCCAGAGGACACCTATGTTCCAGATAAAGGAGGAAAACAAATGCAAGTCATAATTAAAAACATTAAAGCTCCCTGACACTCCCAGGCCTTTTCTTTTCAGAAAGTCCACCAACAGTCACCTTCCTTCGTTTGGCAAAAACAACATGGCATGTTTTACGGCTGTATTTCAGCTTTATTATCAAAACAGCGGATAATTATGAGCTAGTGCAGTCTTATTAATAGAATTAGAAGAGTGTGAAGCCCAGCAAGATGAGATGGGACCTTTTTCTGAGAGAAATGAACTCCAGTTCGACTCATAAAGACCCGTTCAGAGCGTGTGTTTATTGAGCTGAGAAGCGTTACTCTCGCTATCAGTCTAGACGAGGGAAATGTCAGTGTGCCGGCTGCTGTTGTTCTCTTTTTAATTAAGACCAAAAAAAAACAACACGGCTGTGAACACAGCGCTGTTTTGGCTTCTGTAAAATAAGCCAGCCAAGCGCCTTCCTCCTCCCCATCCCCTTGTTTAGGAACACATTTTAACAGGGCATATGGTTCGGTGCAATCCCAATGAAATATTAAAAGCTATTCTCAGCCTGTGGCATTACTGCAGTGAAGATTTGGGGCTGAGGGTCGTTGCAAAAAAGGGGCTTCTCATTTGCATGCCAGCTAAGTGTGCTCAGAGGAACTCATAAGAAGCTTTCATCTTCCTAATCAATTAACCTTCTTAAGTGTTTAGTAAGCAAAACATGTGGGTGGGTGACAGTAGGCATTCTTCGCACTTCAATGCAGTTTTTAACACATTTCTTAGATATTAAAGGATAAAGGATCTGATACAAAGCCAAGAATGTATAAGTCACCTTCATACACCCAGATGAGGCTCTGAATGCCTCTGTTAGTCTTGCAAAAAGGAAAATAAAACTTTTATGTGCCATTATACAGGGGAGGCAGTGAACACTTGATTGTAAATATATTCATTCATGCTTGCTCTGTAAATAAACCAATGCAACAGACTCTCCAGCAGGCAGACCAATGCCATAGCTCCAGCCAGACCCACTTGCCTTCACCCAGAGTGAGTTTACTAATGGCTGCTTCATTCCAAGGAGGCATGCCAGCCACAGGTTGGGGAGCGGGCTTGTTGTGAGGGAGGTTTTTACCCCTGGAGTCACTGAGGTGGTTCTATGCTTAATAACTTTCTCTGTTGAGGTTGAGATGAGAAATGTAGGGAACACCAGGTGCCTCTGAGATACAGAGAGATAGAACACCTGCTGAGCCACCTGGGCCTTTTACCTCCCAAAGACGTATTGGTGGAGAGGGAAACAGCCCAGCTTGAATACTGCTCCACTTTTAACTTACATAGCACAAGCACTGCTCCTTTTATATAACTGTATTTAACTTTTACACAATATGGCCCAAACACTTCCTTATTTATTTCAACAAACACCAATTTTATACCAACGAATTAACCAACACCAACAAATTGTATGCAACACGGCTCAAACACTGTCTCATTTTATACAATATGAGCCAAATACAAACTGATTTTATACAAAATGGCCCAAGCACCAAGTTATTTTATACAACATGGCCCAAACACAGACTAATTTTATATTGCATGGCCCAAACACTGAATACCTTAATACAACATGTCCCAAACACTGAATACCTTTACACAACATGGCCCAAAAACTGGCTAATTTCACACAATGTTGTGCAAACATGGCCTCATTTTATACAACATAATGCAAACAAGAACAATTTTTAGCATTCCCTAAACACTGACTTTTTTTTTACAACATTAGAAATTTTCTTCACTCAGAAATAATAAAAGTAAGACAACTGAATATATCACACATCCTAGGCAGTTAGATGCTATGTAGAACGTCAGCCTAAGGGACATTTAGTAACACTGACAAATTATGAGTAAAAAACAAGATGACTGGCACTTAAAATACATCACATTTCAGGCATTTGTCATTATCACCTAATGTCACCATTGATGTAATTTCATTCCTTTTATCAATTCCCAAACAACTTGGGACGGGAAGATCTCTCTATTTAGGATCAGACATATGGTGCACTCAAGCCGTGAAAAAAGAAAGCTGTCTGGATGCAGTGGAATTCAGGTAAGTCAAGAAGTTTTATTGACATTTCAGCCATATATACAATACACACAGAAATGAAGCAATGTACCTCCAGGACCATGGTGCAACACAAGAACAGAAACAGAACACTATATGACTACAAGTGCAGAAAGGACAAAAGAGAGTGCAAGAAAGACACAAGAGCAACAAAATAGCAGGACAAGACATATTTAGTGCAGCTATAGTACTACTTTGAATAAATACAGATACTGTAATTTAGCACTGGAGAGTTACTTGTGCAAAAATGTAGAACAGAAGCACACAGCAATAAATATAACTGCAAATATAGCAGCAACAGGACAGAGAATGTTTGTTTAAGGCAAAAAATACAGTGTGTATGTACTATGTTAGGAGCAGGAGAGCAAAATTCGGGTGAAGGGTATGTTGGTTGTGTGGGTGTACAGTTTATGTTTCAGTTCTGATCGAGGAGCCTGATGCCCTGAGGGAAGAATGTTTCCCATTCTGGCAGTGGAGGCCAGCACGCTACGGCGCCTCTTGCCAGATGGGAGAAGGGAGAAGAGGGTGTGTGAGGGGTATCTGAGGTCATCCACAATGCTGGTGGCTTTGTGGATGCAGTGTGTGATGAAAATGTCCATGACAAAGGGGAGAGAGACCCCATGATCTTCTCAGCTGTCCTCCCTATCCTCTGTAGGGTCTTGTGATCCAGAACAGAAGAATTCACAAACTGCGCAGTGATGCAGCTACAGAGAATACTCTCTATAGTCCCTCTATAGAACATGGTGTGGATCGGGGTATGTGCTCTCCGCTGTCTCTGCAGGAAGGAAATACGCTGCTGAGCCTTCTTAGCTGGAGCTGGTGTTGAGGGTCCATGTGAGGATCTCTGTGATGTGAACACCAAGGAACTTGGTGCCCTGGACGATCTCCACTGAGGAGCCATTGATATTCAGGGGAGAATGATGACGTTGTGCCTCGCTGAACTCAACAACCATCTCTTTTGTTTGGTCCACATTCAAAGACAGATTGTTGGTTTTGCACCAGTCCGTTAGGCGTCACACCTCCTCTCTGTATGGCACTTTGTCGTTCCCACTGATCAAACCCGCTACAGTTGTGCTATCAGCAAACTTAATGGGTTAAATTCTGCATTACTGCACGGTTGTGGGTCAGCAGTGTGAAAAGCAGGGGGCACTGGAGATATTGCTCCTGATCCTGACTGACTGAGGTCTCAGGAAGTCCAGGATGCGGTCACAGATAGAGGTGCTCAGAACCAGCAGCTTCAGCTGCCCAATCAGATGAAGTGTAAAGTAAAATAAAGATGCTGAAGAATGACGGTGTTGAATGCTGAACTGAAGCCAGATAAAGAGTGGTGGTGTTGGCATCATCCGTAGAATGGTTGGGATGGTATGCAAACTGCAGGGAGTCCAGTAAGGGGGACATTATGATTTTATGTGATTTTATGTGCCTCATGACGAGTCTCTTGAAGTACTTCATGATGATAGGTGTGCGTGCGACAGGACAATATTTATTGATGGAGGATGCTGATGACTTCGTTGGCATGGGGATTATTTCCAGCGACCCCAGCAAGTGGCAGCCTGTTACAGCAGCTCTGCTCATTGTTAAGCTTTATTTTTCCTATTTTTATTCTCTTTGGTTTTATTGAATTCCTCATAACTAAAATTCAATACCATGCACTACTGTTTTGTGTTGGTTTTGGCCATTTCTATTCTGTATTTTTCACTTTTTTCACCTGTGTTTGGCGATCCGGTGCATTTCACACAGCTGTTAGACTTCCACAGGCACAAGCATCCTCCACTGCAACCACTGAACATCCAGGGTCTGGACACTGAGCTTGTGGAGAGCCACAGGGCCTTGGTGTTCTGAGCAACAAACTGGACTGAACTAATAAAACAAATGTTCTTTACAAAAAGGCTAGTGTAGGCTGTACCTACTGCAGAGGCTCCAGAGGACGTTTCATGGTGACATCAGCCATCTTTTACGGTGTGGTCTGCTTGGGCAGCAGCATTTCCACTGGGGACAGAAAGAAACTGAACAGGCTCATCCAGAGCGCCAGCTCAGCTCTGGACCCAGTGGAGATTCAAGATTCAAGATTCAAGAATCTTTATTTGTCACAGGTTGTGAGTGACAGGATCGTGGCGGCTAAGCTGTCATCCCTGTTGGACAACATCTCCCACCCCATGCAGGAGACTTTGACAGTACCGAGCGGCTCCTTCAGTGGCAGGCTGCTGCACCCATGGTGAGGAGACTGCGAAGGTGTTTCGTCCCATCTGCTGTCAGACTCTACAACAGACACCTTGCAGTTGACCACACACGCAAACAAACAAACACACACATTCAATACACCACGGACCGATAGGTGGTGGTTTATCTTGCGTCCAATATTTCTCTTATCTGATGCAACGTGCAATTTTTGGGGGTGGAATATTACTGGGTGACTTTGGGGGTGGGGGGACCAACGGAAGGAATGATGTCCTGTAACATCATGTACCTGAATAAACCTGTGTGAATTGAAAAGGGGATCCAGAACCTTAAAAAAAGGGTTAGTAAACAGAAAAATAACAATCGAGTGAAGTCAATAGTTACAGCTGCTACTGGTCTTACTACACATGCAGTAAACAAAATACACTGCAAACATGCTCCTTTAGTGACAGGATAGTGATAACTGGTTTAGTCTTCCAATGAGTTTTCATGACACTGTTGGAAAATTCCTTGTGTTCTCCCATGTAATTTTTTTCAAGAGCTGTGATGCTGTCTCTCCGGCACCAAACATCAGCTACAGACAGAGAAATTCTTTTCAGCTCTAAGTGAACCAGGCACAGATGGATAGCCTGTGGAAGGTGATCTACTGAATGTGCCTTCTCACTGTGGGTGGTACCATGACCTAATCGTGTTCATCAGGCCATCCATCCCTGAGCCTGTCCGCTTGCCTCAGGCCACCATTTCATTTCCTTCCCATCCATCCTCTCCCTGTGGCCCTGATCCTGGCCATATTATATATCATGCCATCACTGTCCATTGTTCCTTAAATCTAGCGTCGTTTTGAGTTTCAGCCCCAACCTCATTCATAAAGGCTCCTAAACAGTTGTATGGATCAAAGGAATCCTATAGAATAGTATGCAGATGTTCTTCACATCTCAGTTTAAGAAAATGGTTCTATCCATTGGAAGGGTTCTTTAAAAAACCTTTGCCAAAAACTCTTTTCACAACTTTATTTTAAACACTTCTCCTTAGACAGAGTTAGACTCCTCATATAAAGGAAGTAATGACTATGGGGTTTCTGAAAAACCTTGCCCAAGGTTAAGCAGAAATAATAATTATTAAACAGTTAAATCATAATCACATAGTACATTATGGCATTTACCCTCAGAACTCATAGCCTAGCTCTCGCTGTAATCTGTGAACTAGTAAGCAATAAGCTGTCTAGTGAAACATGTAAAGAAGGTGTCAAGATGGTGGCACGCAGCTTGGTGCTCTCCTTTTCAGTGCTCTTTATACATACTTTTGTTTATGTGTGTCTTCATAAATATTACAGTCCCTTTTATGGTTTTATTTTTTATTATTACTTATTTATGTATTTTTATTTTTGTTACTATTTTTATGAATTTTTATTTTTGATTTATCTTTTATTTATATTTATTTGTGTATTTTTATCTTAATTTGTATCATTTTTTAATTATTATATTTATTATTCTATCTATTTTTAGTGTTTTATCCAAAAATATATATAACTATTTATTTTATTTATGAATGAGCTGCTGGATATCTGAATTTCCCCTTGGGGATAAATAAAGTTTTTCTCTCTCCCTCACTCCCTCCCTCCACCTGTCACTGTGTTTTTTTCCTGTTTTTGGTTCTTCTGTTCCCTGGTTTCCCTGTTTTTGGGTTTGTCTGTTCCCTGGGGTGGCCAGTAGGGGTCACCCCTAGCCTTCGTTTCATGTTATGCCTGTGCCCTGTGTTCTGTGTCACCTGTTCCTCGTTTCTGTTTATTATAAGTTCCACCTGCCCCTTGTCCCGTTTGATTATGAGTTTCACGTGTCCTGTGTTCTGTCTGGTCCCTATTGGTTCTCCCAGTCCCTGTTTGTGTATAAAGTCTGTCTTGTCTTTCTGTTCGGGGTGCGGGCATTGTATAACTACGGTATGTGAATGTACCAGTGCGTTATTTTGATAAATAAAAACCACGGTGAAGGAAACCTCCGACTCGGCAATGACTCTCTGGTCGTCGTGGAGATTCGGGGCTCTCCCGGGCTGGTCGTGGGTGGAGGAGGAGGAAAGACTACCGGTCATGGCGTTGTGACACCACCCAACAGGATCTTCTGATCACAGGATCACAGTCTGACCAGGATGTTACAAGTGAATTTCTGAAATCACACAATATTCCAAATAATTGTTTTTGGCTCCAGCAAGCACCAGAGGTGGCAGAGACACTGAAAGCAGAAGCACTTACGTCGCTACTTGCTAAGCTAAGAAGACGATAACACAAACCAGTGCTACACAGTATTTTTTTCACAAATGTCAGGTCCGGCGTTGTGACAGGAATGCCCGCACCCATACAAGCCGGCTCTGCGGTCGGGGAGAGAGAGGGGTGTGGAGGGCCCGTCGGTGGACGGTCCCTCAGCGAGCGTGAGGTCC
>JBBPCX010026477.1:0-16444 GCA_037974365.1 Hydrocynus forskahlii | reverse complement strand
GCCCAATTTGCAGGGCATTCTCCAGGAGTCTTTCTTCTGCTGCACGAGAGAACCTCTTGTACACAATGTCAAACATTTCTTTGAGGTAAGGCCAGGGATGTGGAATGTTTTGCTGGTTTCGAATGGAATCTCTATTGCCATTCTCACCTTCTTTCTGCCATCACACTTATATTATATCCCAACCAAAGTTGCCGTTTCCTCTTGTTTTATGTCATCTTGTCATGCATTGTGTGTAAAGATGCATGCTCCAGTGGGATTGTCTTTTCTATGTGCGCTTATGTGTGTTTCAAAGTCCCATGTATGAAATTGGTCTGATGAATGGGTTGACCATAATGATGCTAAATAGGCTAAAAATAATATATAAAGTCACTCAAATTATTTGAAATCAGAGTAACAAGCCTTTTTTGAAAATGTAAGGAACAGAAAGTACAGAAGTATATGTAGTTTGTTTTGTCCAAACATAATTTTATCAAATATATTACAATGTTATATATCTTTCTTAGCAGTATTAGCACTGTTCAAAACTGATTATTTAAAACTAGTAGCACTTCATTATTATTATATAATTGATTTGGTATTTTCAAAGCAGCAAACCATATTTTGTTCTTAAACTCTGCTACTTCTCTAAGGGAGAGTACAGAAAATCTGCACTACCTTTCTTTATACTTTTGGGCCATAGCTATGGACAAATGAAATAGGTCTGAGCCTTAAAGCCCTGGGAAGGTGGAATCTTGTTAAAAAGCAATGCAAGATAAGATATCTGGCGAGAAGTGCAAGTCTGAAAAAAGAAAAGATAGGAATATAGTGTCAGCAGTCAAAGCCCGTTACATCTTACCGATGGAAGAGTTTTAGGTATCCAGTAGTACTGTATTACAAGATAAAATGAGAAGAAAAAAGTGGTGACAAATTGAAGATGGGTTTTCATAGCAGTTCTTGGTAAAAAGTTGACAAAACACAATTGTGAATCTGTGTTTAAATTATGAGATTAAAACTGTGTTTTCTCCTTTTGCAATAGCCATTTCAATTAACACTTCAGTGCAAAGTGTCACACGGGTGTAAGCTTAGTGACCATAGCTCTTGATGTACAACAAATTTAATCCTGTTCACTTACTGACAAGAGGACATTCTGATCATTAACATCTTTTTAAAAAATGGATAATCTCACAACATCAAAGAGACTGTGCATGGTCTATATCAACACTGTCTTTAAACACAGGTATGTGCTATGTCTTGAAAATCAGGCGACTGAAGCAAATGCAAGAATAAATTACAATCCAAATTGTAGTATGGGGCACAGGCAAACAAACCTTTGCAGCAACAGGCTGTTCATACTGCTGGAGGGTTAAACATGGTGACTGATTTGAGCATTTGTTATGCAGTGGAGTAGAACCACCCATGATACCTGAAGTATCCTAGGAGTGCTGGTTCCAAGGCAGAGGCGCAAAGCCATGACTCCTTTTTGAATGTTATGTGACTTAAGTCCAAGAAATGTGTTTCCATTTCAGTTTTGTGAAATATTGCTTCGTCAGATTGTCTGAACAACTGAAACCCCTCGTGTTAGCATAAAAACCTCTACATTAGTTTTATTCATTTGTGTTTTTTAACTTGCTTTTAAGTATGCAATTTCAAATTGTGCATTAAGCAGGTTAATGGAAACCCACCTAGTGACAGAGAGGGGAAAATGCTGTATGACTAATTGGGAACAAATTACTACAAATTAACAATGGGACATTGGTTTTAAGCATTCAGAGGTTAATGTGATTTCTGACTCTGTCATCTGCTGCAGTCCTGAGAGACCATCTCTACTGTTTTTTCTAGGGAGAAAGAGAGCTACAGCAAAATAAAAGAGAGAGAGAGAAGGAAGTCAGTCATGAGTGTCGGAGTGGACCTCTAAGATATGATAATAGATGTTGTTGTCATTGTCAGTCATTTTTTACATTCTTCAAAATAAAGGTGTCAGAAAGTTATATTTGAAATGATACCACAGCACAACCTCTGCTGGTTCCATAAGAACCCTTCAACTGACATTGCTTTAAAGAACCATAAAGTTCACAAAACCTCCACATATGGTTATAGGAAGAACTCAAGTTGGTACAGAGACTTCACATTGTGAAAAAGTTCTGTACACACAAATCTGTTTTCCAAACATGGTTCTTTAGGGAACTAAAAGTGGGTCCTCCAAAAGTGGTTCCTCCCTTTGTACAAGTCTTTAAGTACCCTACATGGCAACTTTATTTTAAAGGACATGTAGAAAAGTGAAAAAGTGACCATTCTGTCATATGTGAACACACCGCAGCACATAGTGTGAACAGTGTGTAATTCTTCCTCTGCATTTAATCCATTCACCAAGTGAAGCAGTGGGCAGCCAGGAACACGGCATCCTGGGAGCAGTGTGTGGGGACAGTACCTTGCTCAGGGGTACTCAGAGGTACTTAGCAGTCTTGGGATTCAACCCACGACTTACTGATCACAAGGCGAATGCCTTAACCACTAGGCCACCAGCTGGAACTTCCCTTCTCAGTATTCACTCTCAAGGCCATAAAGCCTACAAAAGTGACCTGTTTGTTTAGTTTTGTTTTTGTAATGTCATGCAAAATGCTCTTACAAATTGTTAAGATGGATGATTTAACCTAACTGCAATTAACCAAAAATTCCTAAGAGATACATAAGAGATAAAGGAGACAAAACAGTTTAGTTATAGTAAACATGAGCATTATCTTGGCAATTCTGAGCTCTATGTGTGATTTTGTTGAGATCCCTACTAAACCTCAACAGGAGATACATATGAGATTTCTTGGGCCTTCAAGATAAATATCTCAGCAGCAGGGGACTAAAGCACAAAACAAGTCTATTGTTCCATCTGATCTCATCGTTGCCTAAGAGAAACTCCTGAGATTATTACATTTATTTAAATTTTCCTTTCTATCTGGGCCATGTAAACCTCTATGATTATTTAGAATAGGGATGTTACAATTTACTGTTAAACTTAGGTATTAAAACCAGGGATAAGTAGCTCCAGGTAACTGACAGAAGAAACAAACCACCCCACCTCAACCCCTCATCCCTTAACTCAAGTTATCAGCCTCCCAGTAAATAGCCAATGAAAAGGCAAGCCTCTCATCTCCTCCTCTACCTTGCTGACCAATTCCCATCAGCTAGATGAGTCAGCTGACTTGCAGTCCAGAGCCATGCTACACAAAGACATTATCATATATCTTTCATAGTACCAGTCAAAATGTACATACTATTATTTATAAAAACATACTTGAGCATGTCACAGCTAAGAGCAGTGGTTGCCTTTGAATTTTGACTGCACTAATTTCCATGCAATACTGATATCTTTCCCATAGATCTAAATGCAGATGTTACTTTAATCCCTGTTCCTGTTGAAACACTGGCCATCTGAGAAGTCTTTCTGACTGAGGTTCTTGCCATCCATGCTCCAGTAATAAACACCCGGATCTGTTCCTCTTGCCATCTTGATCCAAAGTCAAGATCAACGGGTCTGCTCAGCATTTTTTATGAACACCACAACATGAGATGTTAATTGCTTAATTGTCGTACACTTTTCCGGAATTATCCACACATATTACACTTGTCCACACATTTAATTATATATAATTTTTTGATCAGTCACTATGATAGGTGTTCCAGATTAAATGACCAATGAGTGTAGGTAGATAGACCATAATAATTATTATATGTAGGGCACTATTGTTGAAAACAGTGATTTTGAAATTTACAAGTGTGATGCCACCTTATGATAGAATACACTGAAGGAGAGTTAAAGAGTGGAAGGGAGGAGAAGGAAACAGAGAGGGATAGATAACAGGGAGGTTTCTGCTGTTCTGGTCCACTGCGTTTCTAACAGGACCTTCTTTGGCTGAAACTGATTTTACTGAGGGAAGGGAGACAGGCCTGCTGTGCTCTGGCCCTCATTTCTGGCAAAGTCCAATCAATGCTCTACTCATGAGAGAAAGTCAGCTATAAAACTTTCCCTCAGCTTCATAATGCATGATGAGCATAAATAAATCACACAAAGAACAACAAACCCCAGGTCACTCAAAATAGGCCACTCTGTTGTTATGTTTTTATTGTTATGACCACTGAGAATTATGAATAAATCTGTTGTCCCGATAGATTTTTTTATTATTCAGAATAAAAGGTCTTTTAGATGTTAAGGTAGCTAAAGCGAGAATGCTTCAGTATCAGTTACAGCATGAACCCAAGGCTGGATCGAGCTATACTGAGGGATTAACCGCAAATAGCTGCCCCTGGACACTCAAGAAAGATTTCAATCACCGAGCCTCCTGGCGGACTGTACAGCGAAGATTCATGGATTTGCAAGCAAAGTGGCTCAATTTTAGGTAGCCTTCAGTAGAACACTAAGCAACTTTGTCCTCCTTGGCCTGCGGCGATCAGGAGTTGATTCCAAAGTAAGCTCACCAGCCCAGATCTCTGGCTTTATGACATATAGACCCTTCAGGAGAAACCAAAAAAGTGAATAGAAAAAGAGAGCGGTCTACAGTGCCAGAAATAAAGGTGCCAGAAAGGACCTTATACAATAGAAGAACCTTGTTACTCAGTTTTGCCTGTTTGCTCGCTTGGATAAGTGATGGTTCACACTGGTGTTTATAAGGGTGTTTTCACACCCTTACGAACTTAGTTTAGCTCTACTCACACTGTCCTGGAACTTCAATATGTCCTCTAACTGTTAGTCGCTTTAGATAAAAGCGTCTGCCAAATAAATGTAATGTAATGTTATGCTCACCTAAAAGTCTGGACCATGTTCCAAAACAAGCTTCCTGTTCTATACATTCGATTGGGTTAGTTTCACATGGCAATTTTGTGAGTGCACTCAAAACTGTGCATGGCAAACCTACGTCCTGTCATCATCACCTATGTAGTTTGTAGAACAGCATGTTTCTGACATCAGCATGTTGTCTATTCAGCAGGTAAAGAAGGAAAACTGTTGATAGATCACTGTTACTGTCTATCTTTATAATAATTGCTCTCCTGTCCTCTACTGTCCTCTTTTGTTTCTTAGCCTATCTCAACTTCCTAAAATTGGTCAGAAAGTCTAAATTCCCAAAATGGTTTTTCATTTTGCAAACTAACTCAATTATGGTTTAGTTTGATCCAGACCAAGACCACCTATTTTGGTACTGTTTTGGGTTAGATCACACTGAAAACAAGGTATGTGTGAAAGTGTCACTTAACCCAATTTGACTTTTACCCAAACCTTGAGTGCCCCTGTGTTCAGCCTCTCTCATGCTTTCATAAACTGCAGAGTTAATTAAAATTGTAATGTTTATTTCATCAGACAATCTAATTAATTAAAATAAGAAGAAAGGAAACATATTTCGAATGCACATTTAATTCCCATTACTTTGGGAATAAGAGTGGGCTGATTCACTGTGGGCTCTTGGGTATTCACACTCGAGAAAATCTAAACGGCAACGCCTACCAATTAAATGAGAATTCTCCCTCCACTTTGTTGATATTAAGTCAAAAATGAGAAGAGCCAGTGCACCCAACCTGTTCAGGCGTTGCACACATTAGCATTAATTCAACATAGTAGGCAACATTGTATCATTTTATCCCAGCAATAAGGGATAACCTCTTCCCCTCTCATAATGGGACCTCTATCTCTCTGCAGTGGTTAGCATGCACTCTGTAGAGTGGGAACAATCATAAAAGACTGCATCAAACAGCTTAGAGGAGCGTGCTGAAACTTAGCCTGTACACGCTAGCCACTAGTCATTAGCCGTCTACTGAACTCTCAAAGATACCAAAAAACGGTTGTCTTGATTGCTATGGCTGTTTGTGCTTCCACTTCAAGTGGAAAGAGTAAAGCTGCTGTCTTGTGTAGTTTCTCTCACCACTGACACCTCCAAAACATCATGGATTGTGAGAACAATCTTTTAGCGGTCCTGATCAAAGAATGGCTGCACATTTACTGCACAACACAACACAACACAACTCAAGCTCAGGAAGACGCACAGACTCTCCTTTTTTGCTTTCAAATTCTTCTAGCTTACAAACAGACATTTTCTGGGACACTGTGTTTTCTCTTGTCTTGTGACACCTTGTAAATTGTTTAGCACAATTATGATAAAGTGGCTGGTCATTTGATTTAAAACTTCCAGAACCTCTCTGTCTCACTAATTACATAAACCCCAGTTAGGTTAAGTAACCTCTCACCACAGTATCTAAATACACTCTTTCAAAAATAAATAGGCCAAAAAGGGATTCTTGCACAGTAATAAGCTACAGGAGTGATATCACAATTCCTGGCCTAACAGGGAAGGGGCAAATTTCAGGAGAAATGCTGATGAGCCATAAGTCGTAAGTGATGAGTCGAGAAGCCTGTGGACATGGAGTATACTTTCAGTCTGTGTCAGGCCTGGTAGGCCAGGGTATGGTGACTGTTGGCGGCCACTGGAGGCCGCCATTATGTACATTGTGTATTTGGGGGACTTTTATGTTGACAGGGTTCACTGGGTGTTTGAGTCATTAGTCACAGCTGTGGTGTGTTTAGTTAAGTCTTTGTGTTTAGTTATTGGTGGGGGTTTTGAGTTCTGTTTTGTATAAAAACCAAATCTCTTTTGTTTAGAGGAAAACTATAGTCTAAAGTCTGGCTCTAAAGCCAGTTTTGTTTTGTGTTTTGTTAAATAAAAAGTATGGAGCATTTTGACTATGACTGGTGCATGTGTGTCTGCCTAAAGTGCCTGGAAACAGGCAGGACCTATGACAGACTGGCCACCCTACCAAACAGAGGCGCTGCAGGCGTGGGATGGGGGAGTGGGGAGTTCTCCCCAGTGGAAGAAGAAATGATCCTGAGAGAGCTCTCCATACTCTCCCAGGAGCTGATAGCTTGGGACATGGCTGCTGGCTAAAGCACTTGGGGCCAGGGACCGCGCCCAGCGAGGTGGAAGCAGGCACAGAGGCCTGCGTTGAGCACCCCGACACCGGGGAGCCTAGAGCGTGAGGTCACCACGGCCGCCATACTGCTGCAAAGTCCAGCAGCTCTGCTCCTGAGCCAAGAAGCACTGCTCCCAAGCCACGCAGCACCACAGCACAAGGCTTCACTCCCAAGCACCGAGACCAAGTTCCGGAGACCCGTGCCAGCACCCTGGAGACGGCTGCAGCCTCCAACGCCAGACCCCCGGCTTCACCCACCAGCGCCAGGTAGCATAGGGAGGGTTAGTGTAGGGGAGAGTGCTAGCAGCCCAGGGCTGGTAGATTTATTAGGCCCATTAGAGGAGCTGCTAGGCTCATTAATAGAACCACTACAGCCCACTGTAGCCGTAGCCGAGAGGCCTGTAGCCCTGGCCGTAGCCGAGAGGTCTGCAGATGTAGCCATAGCCACCCGTAAAAGGGCTTGTAGCCGCGAGGAGACCATAGAGGCCAGTGAGGGGCCTGTATAGGCTAGTGAGGGGCTGGAAACTCCATCAGGGGAAGGGGGCTTCTCCTGAATTTTTTTTGGGGGGTACTGGGGTCTTTGAGGGCTCCGGTGGAGTCAGTGGATAGGGTCCACCCTCGAGGACAGTGAGGGGCTTCCCGAGGGCTGTAGAGAGGACTCCGCCTTCGAGGACAGAGAGGGGCTCCTGGTTAGGAGCCACGCCTCCAAGGACAGAGAGGGGCTCCTGGTAAGGGGCCCTACTTCCAAGGACAGCAAGGGGTTCCTCGCAGAGGGGCTACTGAGAGGGGGCTCCACCCCCGAGGACAGTGAGGGGTTCCCGGGAAGGGTCTTCGCCCCTGAGAACAGTGTGGAGCTCCCACTAAGGGACTCTGCCCCGAAGTACAATGATGGACTCCCCGATGAGGGCTTCCCGGAGGGGGCTTGGCCCCAGAGGACTTTAGGAGGGGGGGTTACTGTCAGGCCTGGTAGGCTGGGGTATGGTGACTGTTGGTGGCTACTAGAGGCCGCCATTATGTACATTGTGTTTTGGGGGACTTTTATTTTGACAGGATTCACTGGGTGTTTGAGTCATTAACCACAGCTGGAGTGTGTTTAGTTAAGTGATTGTGTTTAGTTATTGGTTGGGGTTTTGAGTTCTGTTTTGTATAAACCTCTAGTTCATGTGTCTGGGGTCAGTCAACCCATCTCTTTCTTTAGTTTATCCAGTCTCTTTTGTTTAGAGGATATCTACTGGCCTCAGCCTCAACAGCCGTGGTCACCATCCTAGCCTCAGCTCCAGCCGTGGCTGGCTCTCAAGCCAGTTTTGTTTTGTGTTTGGTTAAATAAAAAGTATGGAGCATTTTGACTACAACTGGTGCATGTGTGCCTGCCTAAAGTGCCTGGAAACAGGCAGGACCCATTGACAGTCTGTAGATCAAAAAGTCCCCTCAGTTCATTGTTTGTAAAACTTTGTACCTTTTGCTTTGTAGGCAAGTAAGCATGGTATAGAAAATAAAATGATGCAAATATGTTTATGCAAGTGTTTTCTTTTTTTCCCCCATGAAGCTGTGCTGCATCCTGACTTGCTTTTAAAAGAGCAGTGCTGGAGGGCTCAGCAAGTGTGTGTGAGTGAACTCATGTCTCCAGTAGTGCTTGTACCCGGATTAGGCATCCTATTGTTAGCTTAGCCAACATTGCTAACACCCACTGGAGGGATCCAGCTGCTGAAAGCTGTGTGTCTGTAACAAATTGTGTGTGCTTAGCTGGAACCACATAATGATGTGAAGTAGCGAGAAGAAAAAAGGTTGATTCTAACCAGCATGGAGCATGAGTGTGTCCCTAAAGAAATGATCACTTACAGGTAGCCACTTACAGAACAAAACCTTGTATCTCTAAAAGTGTTTAATTTTTGATAATTACATGCCAACCTTTTTTCTACCTCACTGAGACAAAAAACAGAGCTGTTGCCGCCCCCTAAATTTGTCTACAAATAAGCAAAAATATCTAGCATGCCCAAGTTATTTTACTTTTTATCTTTTACTTACCTCATTTGTTTTTGCTTAACACTAGAACTGCCAACTTTCCAGTCCCCCTAGAATCGCCAAGGGGGGTCATTTTGACCCCCCTGCTGCAATGGTGTCAGTGATGCTAAGATGTCATTTCTAGAAGCTGTGAAGTGGCTCATTCCCATCTTCTTTTTTAAATAATAATGGAGACTTGACAAAATAAGTGTTTAAAATATATATTTTTGCAAATAAATAGTCATTTAGGTCAAACAGGTAAAATACATTTTCAAAGTAACGCTGCACGCTACGTCTCTCTCTCCCTTTGTCACTCACACACGCACGCACATTATTCAGTCAGCACACACGGTGTACACTTTGACTGTGCATGGTCCACAAACTGCACGTTGGCACTTCATGCACATTTTTGTGGTTTTGTTTTTTGCGCACTTGTGTTTTACACTTCAACTCCTCCACTTCTCATTGGGGATGACCTGCGAGATAGCTGGTGTTTGTGCCTCGAGACGCGCTCACTGTGCAACAGCTTGCAGAGCTCCAGGATCATGTATATCTTTTGTATGGGTCAATGTCTTAAATTTCGCAGTATTTTAATCGATTGTGCACTGTAAAAGTCGGATGACGTCACAAGCATCTAGTGCTGCTAAACAACAGGAGGGGCATGGAACGAAAAATGACCCCTGTATACGGTGATCTAAATGGGGGGTAAAAATGACTCCTGCGGCGGTTCTAGGTATAAATGGTCGTATTTCTTTTTATCACACACTCACCAAAATCCACTAGAGGATTAATAAAGCCATTTTAGGAAAAGTCATGAACTTAATGATGTAGGGGTTTTATTTTAACAGAACTACAAGCATTTGAAAATGCCAGGGGGTAAAAATGACCCCCTTGGCGGAAAGTGTCATTTTCAGAAGATTGTCTACAGTATTATCATTTGTAAACATTTTTACTTTTCATATGAATATATATTGCTTCATTTCTTGCAGTGCTAATGGATTGAAAATTATTTATTCTAGGTGGAAAGTTAAAGCCAAAACATCTACCATCGTGAGATTACATACACTGAACAAAAATATAAACGCAACACTTTTGTTTTTACTCCCATTTTTCATGAGCTGAAACTCAAAGATCTGAAACATTTTCTACATACACAAAAGACCCATTACTCTAAAATATTGTTCACAAATCTGTCTAAATCTATGTCAGTGAGCACTTCTCCTTTGCTGAGATAATCCATCCCACCTCACAGGTGTGGCATATCAAGGAGCTGATTAGAGCATGAATATTGCAGATGTGCCTTAGACTGCCCACAATAAAAGGCCACTCTGAAATGTGCAGTTTTGCCTTACTGGGGGGTGTCAGAAAACCAGTCGTGAATAGTCATGGATGAATGGCACAACAATGGGCCTCAGTATCTCTGTGCATCAAAATGCCATCAATAAAATGCACTTGTGTTCGTTGTCCATAACATATGCCTGCCCATACCACAACCCCACCACCACCATGGGCCGCTCGGTCCACAACGTTGACGTCAGCAAACCACTCACCCACACAACGCCACACACGTTGTCTGCCATCTGCCCTGAACAGTGAAAACCGAGACTCATCCATGAACAGAACGCCTCTCCAGCATGCCAGACGCCATCGAATGTGAGCATTTGCCCACTCAAGTCGGTTATGATGACAAACTGCTGTCAGGTCCAGACCCCGATGAGGATGACGAGCGTGCAGATGAGCTTCCCTGTGACGGTTTCTGACAGTTTGTGCAGAAATTCTTTGGTTATGCAAACCGATTGTTGCTGCAGTGTCCGGGTGGCTGGTCTCAGATGATCATGGAGATAAACATGCTGGATGTGGAGGTCCTGGGTTGGTGTGGTTACACGTGGTCTGTGGTTGTGAGGCTGGTTGAATGCACTGCCAAATTCTCTGAAACGCCTTTGGAGATGGCTTATGGTAGAGAAATTCACGGGCAACATTCATTTCACAGGCAACAGCTCTGGTAGACATTCCTGCAGTCATGTCAATTGCACGCTCCCTCAAAAGTTACGACATCTGTGGCATTGTGCTGTGTAATCAAACTGCACATTTCAGAGTGTCCTTTTATTGTGGGCAGTCTAAGGCACACCTGCAATATTCATGCTCTAATCAGCACCTTGATATGCCACACCTGTGAGGTGGGGTGGATTATCTCGGCAAAGGAAAAGTGCTCACTGAGACAGATTTAGACAGATTTGTGAACAATATTTGAGACTAATGGGTCTTTTGTGTATGTAGAAAAGGTTTTAGAGTTCAGCTCATGAAAAATGGGAGCAAAAACAAAAGTGTTGTGTTTATATTTTTGTTCAGTATATTTGATTGTCCTTGATCCTAGATCCAATGTAGTACAAAAAGATCACCATGATGAGTGCTAAGGAGGCCATTTTATTGTTAATGTGAAGAAGATGGAAAAAGTGGCTGTCATTGTAGATATTTATACATAGGTTCTGTGTGTTTTCAGCCAGTCACGTCAATGCCATCGGCACCTTGGAAAGGCCAAAACATGCCAGACTGCAGTCTATACAATTACATTTTGACAAGGGATGAAAGATACAGCCCAGAATTATACTACCTGAACATACATTACTTGGGAGGTTGGACAGGATTATATAATGTAGTGGAGAACAGATACTGGTGCACACTCTGGTGTAAAGTAAGTAAAGTAAAGTTGCTTTTACTGTCACATGTGAAGACCTCACGCACAGTGTGAAATTCTTCCTCTGAATTTAACCCATTCACCCGAGTGGAGCAGTGGGCAGCCAGGAACACAGCGCCCGGCAAGCAGGGTGTGGGTACAGTACCTTGTTCAAGGGTACCTCAGTGGTGCCACTAGCAGTCCTGGGATTCAATCCCATGACCTGCCGACCACTGGGGCAGACATTCATCTTGCTTTTCCTTTATTTTTCGAAAAAACACTCTACAAATCAAAAGGCACGAGGGCCAGAGTCGAAACTATTAACAAAAAGAGACATGGTAAACAAAACCACATTAGTCTGACGGTTGACCAGCAAAGCAAACAGAAACACAAACCCCTTAAATAACTCAAACCAAACACAGCTGAACCTAATAATCAAGCACCCAATAACATCTCAAAATAAAAGCACACAAAACCTAAATCCAAACTTAAAGGGTGGCATCTAGTGGCCACCCACTGTCACAGACCTCAGCCCTGACTCTCAATGTCATTGGGGGCGGAGCCCGCTACCAGGAGCCCCTCACTGTCCACGGGGGCAGGGCCCCCTACCGGAAGCCCCTTGCTATCCACAGGGCCAGAGCCCCCTACCAGGAGCCTCACACTGATCTTCGGGATGGAGCCTCCTCCGGGGAGCCCCTCTGTCCTGGGCCGAGGCCCTTCCTCTGGGATCACAGCATCTCTGCAGCGCTATTTAGGCCCCCTAAGGCCTCTGCTGCACTTCCTAGCCCGCCCCGAGCCTCTGCTGGCCCACTAGTTGCTGTCTCAAGCCCCTCCTCTACTACTACAGGCCCTCAGCTAGTCCCTCTTCTGCTGACGACCCCTTAGTAAGCCCCTCTGAACGCCCCTCTGTGGTGAACAGCCCCTCTACTGGGCTAATGGGCTAAGTGGCTGGGTAAACAGGCTAGGCAGCAAAGCTAATAGGCTAGGCTGTTGGGCTAACATGCTGGGCTTCAGGACTAATGTGGGCTCTAATGGCTTGGCTAACGAACCTGATGGCACTTCTAAAGGGCCTAGCAGGTCTAAATATCTGTAGCTGACTACTGTTGGCTTCAAGGGCTCTACTAAGAGGTCGGATGGCTCTTCTAAAGGGCCTGGAATATCTACCGGCTCTGGTAGGCTTGCACTCACCCATGCTCTAGCCTCTGCTATGCTACTAGGGGCTGGAGCCTTTCGCCGTGGTGCAGGCACGGGAGGCTGCAGTCGTCTCCAGGGTGCGTGTTCTTGGCGCTTAGGAGCGCCGTCTCAGGGCTGGCTAGCATGGTCTCATCGCTCGTAATCAGAGTCTGGTCACGGGGGGAGCGCTGTCTCATCACTCATGAGCGCTGTCTCACTGCTCAGGAGCGCTGTCTCGCTGCTCGGGAACGCTGTCTCGCTGCTCGGGAGCATTGTCTCGTTGCTCAAGAGCAGAGCTGCTGGACTCTCCTGCCATGCAGTGATTGTGCAGCCTTCTCGTTCCACCTCGGCTTTTGGTGGCATGCAAGACTGCTGCAGCGGCTGCATGTTGTTTGTCACTACGTGCTGGGCTGGCCATATAGCTCCAGGGGACGGCACTTCTTGCCCCGTTGGTGGCTGGAGTAATGCCTCCAACCCCGGCTTGCTCTGGGTCCAAGTGCCCGAACAAGCCAGGAGTGAGGCACGCTGTCCCAGCCGAGAGCTTGCCTTCTGAGGCGAGCCGGGCACGAGCCGGAGGGGTGGAGCGCCGGAGGTAGTCTCAGACCTCCCGGGCAACCGGTGACCAGGTGGGCGACGTGAGCGATGTGGGCCCCCACGTCTCTTTCGCCGTCGTGCCGGTGAGCAAAAGTGGGAGCTCCTCCACGGGCGATTCAAGGATGATGGGGTCCACAATGCGCTCAGGGTCTATGATAGGGGATCCATCGATGCACCCGTCCCACCAGAAGCCCAGGTCCTCATCCTCATCCCCCGACTCGCCACCACACAACAGCTCGGCCGTTGTAAACTGGCTTATCCTCGCCGGCTTATCTCTGAGCTGGGTCCAGTTTGCCCCATTCCTGGCAAACTCCTCCTCCCCTTGTAGCAGCAAGGCAGTGGTCCATGCCCCAAGGACAAGTTCCTTTGGGGCCAACCTCTTCCCTGCTGGCTTGCTGCCTTCATTGTTTGGGTTGATGGTCAATCTGACACGGCGTCCCCTTTCTCCCAAATGATGGCAGGCACTGAGGCAGACATTCATCTTGCTTTTCCTTTATTTTTCAAAAAACACTCTACAAACCAACAGGCATGAGAGCCAGGGTAAACAAAACCACATTAGTCTGATGGTCACCAGCAAAGCAAACAGAAACACAAACCCCTTAAATAACTCAAACTCAAACTAAACACAGCTGAACCTAATAATCAAGCACCCAATAACATCTCAAAATAAAAGCAAAATCTAAATCAAAACTTAAACGGCCACCCACCATCACAGACCTCAGCCCTGACAGTAGAGGGTCTCTTGATGTAACCATAGTTATATGGTTAGATTTTATTTCCACTGATTGTTACTGAGCATGTTTCACTTCATACTTTAATCAATAAATCCATATTTATTGTACATATAGTACAATAGGTCCTTAATACTTTGAAGTTGGGGCTTTTATATGTTGTACACTTCAACATGCATACAGGTTCACTGATGTGTGACAGTGTTTTACTGGCACGCTGAACTCTGTAGTCTATATCTTTAATGATGCGGTCAGAAAATGTTTCCTGCCAGAGAGCTGCCTTATTTAACTGTGCTCACTTATTAAAAATAAAAGCATTGGAGTGAGTGCAATCATTTTATGCCAATCAGATGCATATGCATTCTCTTAGGTTTTTTATCTTTAAATGCCTTAAATGCTTTTTCAAAATAAAAACTACATTGCTACAGCACACTCATTTTTACATCTGGGGTATACTACTTATGCGGATTGTAACAATCCAGATGGGGTGAAAATTGATTAAGTAATATTATCAGCATGTAATTGTTTTTTTAATCATATGCATTCATAACATCTCAATACACTTGTATTTGTTTACAAGAGGATCTTGACTGCTCAAGTAAGGAATGCACAGATGTGTGTCACTGCACCTGAGAACAATGTCAGTGTGGCATCTCTGCATGTATATACTCTGCTACTGACATTAAGTCACACTAAGAAATATTGTCTCCACTATTTAAAGTTGGTATTCCTGAGGACTCGCACAGTCACAACCCTTCATGTTAGCAGGATTTATTGGAGCCATCATGTGCATGTGGAAACACATCACAGCTCTAGCAGTTTGTTTTGGTTATTTTTATGTTTGTTATTCACAATTAAATTTGTTTTTGTAAAAAAAAATCTAAATTCCTATTTATGGCATTTAGCAGACACTCTTATCCAGAGTGAAGTACATCAGTGCTTAAGTAGTCTATGTCTGTTCTTCATACCTGTTTCATACTAAAAATAAAGACTGAAAAAATTCTTGATGCATGTCTTCCTCTTCTCTTACCAACAGAGGTTCAAGATGAGCAGTCCTTGAAGCTCTGAGAATACCTAATATCTAATATTTCTCATTATAAGATTGTTGCAAGAAGCTAATAATATGATTCAGATTATTTGTCAATATTTTTGCTCATTTTATAATAAAAATGTTCCTCTGTGCTACTCCTCTTGTTTGAGTGCCTTCCCTCCATCTCCAGCACATCCTACCACAAGCAGCAGGCAGGCAGGCAGGCAATGCTGAATTATTCTGACAATTCTGAAAGGCGTGTGTTTTGGGAGGTAAGTGGATGTTTTGCCTTCTCATTCCAATTTAATGCTGTGCTCTGTTATTTATTTACTGACTAGAATTATCACAGACCTTATCACCAACAACACTGAGAGATAGTGTGTTCTTTACCAGATGGTGGTCTTTTTGTGCATATACATGCTATAAAAATGAAAATACATTATAATATAAAGCAGTGAAACACATAAGGCCACAACACAAAAGGCCTTGAACCTTAAAAGTCTGGAGGTATCATTTTGCTGCATTTTCTCTTCTTCTATTTACAAACATAAATGTCAGCATGTCTCTTGTCAGCATTTCACTGCTTGTTTTAGTGTATTCTACTGTTGTAAATATGCAAACCCCAAATGATTTTATGTGAAACAGTACATTGCAGAGAAACTCCTTTTTTCTTTTCAGTTGTTCTGAAGTCACAATGTCTATAACACAAATGTCCACAACACAAATGTCATAAACAAAACACTGAATAAAACTAGATGTTGCCTGTATGGGGCGCCGTTTGTAAAAACAGCTTCACGAATTTAGAGGTCTCATTTTTTCATCATTTAGCACAACGTTCACACAATTTTGCTGCATAATTGTTAAATGTTAAATTTAAATGTTAAATCTAAATGTTAAATGTTAAATCTAAATGTTAAATCTAAATCTACATGTTAAATGTTAAATCTAAATGTTAAATCTAAATGTTAAATCTAAATCTAAATGTTAAATGTTAAACCTAATTGTAAATGTTAAATGTTAAATCTAAATGTTAAATCTAAATGTTAAATCTAAATCTAAATGTTAAATGTTTAATCTAAATTTAAATCTTAAATCTAAATCTAAATGTTAAATCTAAATCTAAATGTTAAATCTAAATATAAGTTAAATCTAAATCTAAATGTTAAATCTAAATCTAAATCTAAATGTTGCTTTTATAAATGGCATGGGGCCTGGACTGCGTGCAGTGATATTCCCTCAACAACATGGAGGATTTGCCTTAAATGATCTTAAATCTAAATGTTAAATATGAAAAATACATCTTGTACTCTAAATGTG
>JBBPCX010026466.1:0-16445 GCA_037974365.1 Hydrocynus forskahlii | reverse complement strand
TGTAAAACAGTCTAGAACCGGTGTTTGTTCTCCTACACTCTCACCGTTTGCTGCTCTTTCTCTCGGCGCGCTGCCACTCGGCCGCTCTCCGGAGCCCCTCCCTCTGCAGGTTTTCCTGAAAGTACTATCCTGAAAGTTCTCCAGGGTTCTAAGATCTTGTGTTTTTTCTGTTTGTTTTTTAAGGCTGAAACTAATTTGTTCATTTTTGTTCTTTATGTTCATTTGTGTGATTTTTAAACCTCAGTAGCAGTTTATTATTATTATTACATGTTTTTTAAATAACTTTGGTTCTATGTGACACAGGAACACCAACCAAAGCTCCGCATGACGTCTGACACCTCGAGCATCAACACAAATGACAGTTTACCATTTACTGCACTTCCAACGGTCATGCTATAGTGGATGCCTTCCTAAACTGGTGAGGATGGTGATGAATGAAGTCTGCTCTATCGTGTGAAACGGTTCCATGTGCAATAATCCACCTTATTTATGCATCAGGATTTAAAGTACATCCCAGTGCTTGACATTTCTACAGCCTGCAGCAGGGCCTGGATATCCACTCAGCTCAGGCACTGCAGTGGGGCTTCATTATTACTTAATCAGGGCTGCAAAGCTTTCCACCTCCACCTATAATCCATACACTCGGAGCTCCGTTAGCTTCTAATCCCCACAGTCTGCTGTATAGAACCGTGAGCACACGCCGCGTTCAGATGTGAGGTGACAAGGCCAGAGGTGCTTTCTGGGCAGCTCACTAGAGTGTCTGCCTACTTCAGCTATTACCAGGTTCAAAGACCCGAGACACAATACAGGGCACTTCCTGTGGGTTATTGCTTACCAAACATGCTGATACAGTAACGACACCAGCACTAAGGCTATATGAGAAGTGCTAGTTTCCTTCTTATGCATAATTTAAAACAAATCCAAAGGTTACTTCGGAATTTAGTAACAGCACAACTGATGGCTTGTATTGGAGTCGCATATTATTTAGACAAAAACAATTTTTTCCCCTTTCCCCGGAGACTGCTCACGACAGCTTTTTCATTGTCCGATCAGACATAAATCTTCTTACTTGGAGAATTTTAATGTCTGACTTGTTTCTCCTAAACCCCCTATTTAGGAGAAATAAGGAGCAAAAGAAAATAATCAACTTAAGACAGAAGTTCTTCTGCTTTTCTCATCTGCGTCTCTGTTTTCTTCTCTTTAACAACCTAATGTATCTCGGAACTGCCTGACTTCGGTAGTTTTGAGACTTGAATATGACAGGAGATCAAACACTGGTTTGGGGCTGTTCTATGTCATATTTATTAATTAAAATCAAATTTAATACTACACTCTGACTTAAAGAAAAAAAAAATTACAACATTGTCCACTCCCCCAGGTATAAATGACCAGCTGAAGTCATGTCTGAAGTCCACATTTTGTTTCTTTAGTCCATAACTGGATCTGCAAGGTCCACATTAATAACACTAGAGGTCAATAGTCACCGAAATCGCTTCTGTAAACAATTCGAATATTTCTCTCATCTCCCTCAAACCATATCCAGTTCTTCTAGGTGGACCAGGCTTGTGGATGTGGTTTAGGACTCAGAATGACTTACTGTAAGCTGTAGAAGTGAACAAACTCTGCCCCCACTCACAACATCCACAAATCTTCAAAACCTTAATAAAGATTTGAGCAGCTTGAAATAAGCTGTAGCAGGGTATTAACACAAAAAATGATGTTTGTTCTCAACATTAGCCTTGTAACTCTACTTCTACCATACAGAAGCAAATTTTGGCCTCCAAACAAGTTGACTGTCATCTACATCTGCGATCTGTTTGAATTTTATTCACATTTCCTTTAATAACTACACATTGAGCCATGAAATGTAAATGTGCTGGTATTATATTTGATATGGACAGCAGAACATTTCACATCCATGTTGCAAAAGCCAGCATGGTCAGTTGTTTGCTGTCTGATCTCTTGCCTTGCACTAAACCTACTTGGCTTTGAATTCCGTCTGATGACAAAGCTTTCAGCTCCACCAGGCCCAAAGCTTCCAATTCTTCTAATCACTTCAAACTCTCTCTAAATTAAGATGTGGGTGTCAAGATAGCGCTCTTAAAATATCATCAGAGATTAGCAATCTGCGCGGATTAGCTCATGGCTAGGCACCATTGTGAAAATGAACAGAGATGGGGTCATCCATGTTAGCATGCTAGCAGGCTCCACTGCCCTGGATCAGGACTGGGAGCCGGGACAAGGATTGGAATGTCGACTTTTCTCCTCTTTCTGGAACAGTAGGAGGCTCTGTCACAGATGGTGCCGTCACAGGAAAGTAATCTGGGGCCATAGATACAAAAATCTGCACCAATCTGGAGTAGATAATCTCCACCCACCGTTCTAAGAGGATATTGAGAGGAGAGAATGGATTTTGTAGGGTGAAGATAACCAACTGCCAGACTGTAGTAGGGCTGCACAACGTAGTGACAGTTTGCCATATCGGATTGTGTAATACGGATATTGTAGATGGCTACAGTATGTACATGTTAACAATTACTAAAGCTACATTCACATTATTAAGGTGAGGAGACACGAGTACGATTCAATGCCCAGATCTGAAGCTTTTAGGTGTGTGTGAATGACCTGAGCACACTTTCATATTTGCTCCTAGACTGGATACATATCTGACTCCTGGCCATGCAGTCTTAATGAGAAGTACAGGTATAACCACAGGCCTACCCGACCTGGCCCAACTGGTACTGCTAGATCTGAAACCCGAACCCAAACCTGTTGAGGATGGATCATCACAGAGGCGTTGTACACTGCTATTTAATTATATTTATGTATTTTTGTATTATGTGCCCTTTGTTGTGTCCACATCGGTGGTAGGATGGGTGTCTTTTGTCACCTCCAACTAGGGCTGCACAACATATATGTTATCACAATATCGGTCTCTGCAAGAATGATATTGCAAAAGGTTGCGGTATGCAAATGAGCCTCTAACAAATCACTGTGTTTCTGACAGGGTGACCAATCACAGCTCCAGGTGAGTTACTGGGTGTTCTGAGGAGTCCAAGTGTATCCAACAGAAGCCAAATTATTGTCATCTGTAGCAATTAAAGGTGTTAAAATGGCAGGGCCAAACTGCTGTATCCAAAATGGGGGGCAGTAATATCACAATATTGATATTTTGTCCATATCATACAGCTCTAGAACCAACATGTCACACATATACCACTGGACCACAACATTTAAGGCATTCAGCTGACACTTTCATCCAAAGCGACTTCCATTCCCTAACTACAGGGGGCAGTCTCCCTGGAGCAACTTGGGGTTAAGGGTCTCACGCAGGAAACCAGTGGTGGTGTGCTGAAGGTAGGATTCGAACCCATGACCTCTTGGTCCATAGGCAAGTATCCTACCCACTAGGCTGCCACCACTAGGAAACTGCAATTTGTGTACGCCTTGATCAGTATACTGGTGGTGCTGAGTGGTTGGAACTCCTTTGTCTAGGCTCCTTGTATCTTTAGGCAATTTGCAGCCTGTCAGTAAAACATTTGTTCACATTTTCTTCATTTAATCACCTCAGTGTGACAAAGATAAAACAGCTTGACAGGTGTAAAATAATATTTTTGCACTGTACATGAAAAATCAGTCCAAACTTGTCCTGAACCCAATATGGTGTTGGGTCATTTCAGACTCTGGTAAAAAAAAAAATCCAACAAACAAACAAACAAACAAACAAAAAAAAAGAATGAGAATGGTCATTTCGGAATTCATGTGCTTTTTTCCATGTGTATATTACGTGTTCAAAGTGGTGCAGCAGTGGCTAAACCAGTAAACGCTGCAGAAGCACTAAAACATCTTGTTGCTGTTGTTCATAATGCACATGAATCATTCACAGCACTTTACTGAGTAGGATGTGCTGAGGCACGTGCTTTCAGGGCCGAAGTGCGAAGCACAGAGGTAGAAAGATCAGATTTGAGTGAAAAAAACTGAACATAGCCTGAAGTGTAAGCATAAGTTTCTTGTGTGCCATGAACCAAACACAAATGTTCCTGTAGGAGTCGGGATGAATCAAGGACTCATGCATTTGTATGATCCAGCAAATGAAAATCATTTATGTGCAAAACAATGCAGAGAAGAGCTATAAGCGTGTATAAAATAAGCTTGGACAAAATGCATTTCAGTCACTTATTCATTTTTCTGTGTGTTAATGAAGGACTCCAGTAAACACAGATATAAACTTTGGCTTCAAGCTCCACAACTGCCCACAACTGATGTTAAGTCCAGTCCGAACCAAGGCTCATGGTTTTGTTCATTAGATTTGGTTAGTTTTGGTTTCACATTGCAATCCTCCACTGAAGAACTTTACAGGACTCACATTTTTACATTTATGGCATTTAGCAGACGCTTTTATCCAAACTGACTTCCATTCCCTAACTACAGGGGGCAGTCTCCCTGGAGCAACACGGGGTTAAGGAACCCAGTGGTGGTGTGCTGAAGGTAGGATTCAAACCCATGACCTCTTGGTCCAGAGGCAAGTATCCAACCCACTGAGCCACCACCACCCACCACCCACATGTCCAGTTGTCATCTCCAAGTACTTAACACTGACTGGTTTGTAGACAGTTGTGCATCTGATGTCAGCATGTTGTCAATGTGGCTGTCAGCCTTTTCCATTTGAATGGAAAAAACAAAATAATGAGCACAATCATTTAGTTGCTTGAGATGACTATTATTAAATAGGTTATAAGCTTGTGCTTTTTATGTTTTTTTCAAGCTTGCTTTTTATTCATTTGTCAGACCAAATTACAATAAAATACTTTGTCTCCTTCTGTCACAACAGCTTGTTATTTCTTCTCTGGTTCTTCTTCTTCCTATGTTGTTTAAAGGGTGAAAATAGCCTGTTTAAATTTCCTATATTTGGTTTGAAAGTGCAAATCATCCAAAAACGCACTACTTTTCGCACTATCAACGAACCAACGCATGGTTCAACTTGAGCAAGATCGATTTCTCTTTTGGTTAGACCAAACTGAAAAGTCAGGAGGTCTGGAATAAATAAGGTAGGTGTGAAAGCTTACTGTGAAAAACAGTAACAACAACTCATTTTGGCATCTTGGAAGACCTAGTGCCCTCAGACAAATTGCATCTGGCAACTCCACTGTGATTGCTCAAAGGCAAACCATGTGATGTGTTTTACTATTTTATTTCCCTTCTGGTTAACTCGCACTGTGTTAATATTCTTATGCTGCTCGATGCCTGGAGGAGCTTTGGAAAGGCGTCTTTGGTGTTGAGGTTGAGTAAGTCACTCGATCACTGCAGGGCTTCCTCTCACTGGCTCTGAGCTCGGGGAGACAGGCCAGCGCAGAGCAGCCATGAAGCCAACTTGTGAAATACCAACACCACAGTGCAGCGCAGGGCAGAGCACTTCCCCGCTGACAATATGGAAAGATTATTTGAACAGCCCAGAATCAACACAAACCATCCATCTGTTTCACACTTCAGCCAAATACTGCCAAAAAACGATCCAAAATCTCCTGTTAACTGTCAGCAGGAGGCAATGGAGCATTTTCATTAGCATTAGCAACAGCATAGAACAAAATCTTGGATCTCCATTTTTGTCTTTTTTTGCACTGTTTAAAATTGCCAGCCACCAAACCAAAGAAACATGCAGAAGTTAATTAGAATAAAACATCATTGCGCCATCTTGGACTGACCCGATCAGAACATTTACATTTCAAGTTTACATTTACAGCATTTATCAGACGCTTTTATCCAAAGCGACTTCCATTCCCTACCTACAGGGGGCAGTCTCCCTAGAGCAACTTGGGGTTAAGGGTCTTGCTCAGGAACCCAGTGGTGGTTTTGCTGAAGGTAGGATTCGAACCCGTGACCTCTAGGCCACCACCAACCTGTTTCTTTTTTATCCCCCATACGAGGTTTTGTACTGACAGTAACAACAGGATGAATGGCCTCCAGCTGGACCGGGCCTGGAGTTCAGAGGTTATATCTTTTCGAATCTGGGTGAAGCAGGACGTTCCAGCAAGAAATAATGGTGTATGGGATTTTCTTCAAGATTTGATAGTGAAGTAGGTTTTTCAAATGAAAATGGAGTCAGACCCAGAGAGTCTGCAGAAACCTATCAGATACTACTGATGTCTGTTAAGCCAAACAATGGAGGAACAAAGTATCAGTTTAAAAAATTGGTTTTACAACATTGTCTATTATCTCTTGTTTCTGATACATGATTCTATCTTTACTGAAAACTTCATTCATACATGTATTTTTTTTCTTACTTTTTTACGTAGGGGAAGCAAAGCACTGGTTATCTCTTTACTTCTATGGCAAAAGCAGAAGAAAAAGGACTATGAAGTTGTAAATGGCTAAATGCAAGAAGGAAAAGCAACAGATGTTACTCTCAGAGGCTGCCACCAAGCCAAAATATTATTATAGCTAAAAAACGATAATTTTCCTACTGGTCCTGAAACTGAAAGCGAGAGAATAAATCCAGTGGAGGGATATCCACTAACCAGCTATTGTAGCTGAGATCCTAGAACATGCATCCAGAAATGGAGGAGAAGATTGGCGTTTTGCCTGAGTAGAGACGAGTAGAGTCTTTGACACTTCAATCCAAGATTACAGAGAAACAAGAATTTAGTCTTATGAATGATAAGAAACAATGGATTATGATTAATGTGACCACAAACACAAACTAACAAGGTAAAAAAGTTCAGGTTGACTCTAAGTAAGCCTAAAATAATATCACGCATTTGTCGTGTGTTCTATTCGGTGGTGATATGATGTGATGCTGTATGATCACAGAAGAGTATGTTTGATTTGATGTTCTGAAATCAGTTTAGTTCACAAAATGGTTTGAAAAAGGAATCCTGCTGTTTCCTGTCTTATTCCATGCTGCTAAAGTCCCATCTTCAGCTTTTGTTTCAGTGTGAGCCCGCTACGCAATCTGAAACATCATTACTTCTGCTGCAAGTGCCTGGCTGGGGGGCCGCAAACAAGTGGTCTCACATTTTCCCTGAAGTTAAGAGACTGTTTGGTACTCAGCGGAGCAAAGATAAAAGAGCCTGAAGAGATCTTCAAACGTAATGATTTGCCTCTGCAAACATAGATCAGAATGATCTAGCCTTTGGTGGTTCTAGGGGTTTTCTTGTATTGATGTGAAAGCTGGCCTTCAAACGTTGCTGTTGACTTTTGAGAGTACCTTGGATGGATTCTTGACCAAATCAAATTTCTCCCTCAAAGGACAGATAAAACACTTAATGTATTTTTGTGGACATCCTGTGACCATTGCAAAAGACAAGACAAGACAAGACAGACAGAGACAATAAGCGAGATCATGAACATGAGCAATTAAAGAACTTGTAGACCCAAATAGAAGACAGGATGTTCTGGAGAAACTCTATCCAGATGGTTGCCAAGAACTGGATCTGGCTTGACAGCATGTAACAACAATCTGAGGTACAAGTGTAACACTAATCAATGCCAGTGTCTAGCGTTGTAGAAGAGTGCCTTATAGCAAATAGCCCCTGTGAAGACTATATCCATGCTTTGCAACACAATATAATAATTCATTATCAACCCATTGAAAGGTGTACACTCATCATTGGAGCCCAAGTCAGTATACTGGTTTATGTTTGCTATACAACATTACAAGCTGTGGTTGCTATGATTACAGTGCCATAGTAGTTTTGAATGAATGGGTTGATGATAAATACTTGATAAAGACTGTTATAAGCGCGTGATATGAAAACAACTAGTTACAAATGTCACTTTGACGCATGTCAAGTGGCTTAATAGTTGTGCAAAATGAAGCGATTTCTTTTACAGCATTGCGAGTCTGTCACATACACCAGTCACATGATCGCCACAAGGTATATAAGCCAAGCTCAAGGTGGTAGTCACTGCTCAGCCACTGAGTCCTCACCCTTCACCATACCAGCCTCATCTCCTCAGGACCGTGAGTACTCCGGCTGCACTGTTTTCTGTGGGAATGAGAACGCAGATTCCAGGTCGGGCTCTCTACTCTATTTAGAGAGCGTTCTCAGAGTAAAGCGCGTGGACTACCGACTCGCTCATGCCACTCCACGATTGGGTTTGTCCCCCACACTACACTGGGTGAACTGTTGGCCATTCATCCTGACAATTTCTTCGTTCCGTTGTGCTTTTGAGTGTCCTTCACGGTGTTTACTCTGAATTTCAGTTGGAGCATCAACTGCCCAAGTTTAGTGCGATTTAGTTACATATCGACTGTCATTTGTATAACAGTATAAATATAAAACTGGGTGTAAAGTTTACAGTGCATCACCTGTAATCCTGAATCATCCATTGTGATGTCAGCATTAGAATGTTTGTTACTGAGTGCTCCAAAACACACCGGTGTGACGATACACTCCAATGGAAAGTAGGCAGGCGGTGCAACCATATGACACTATGTACTGAAGTCTTTTGCTCAATACTCTGTTCTAGTTGTGCAGATTGCCTGGCATGACACAGCGGAAATTGTGCCTTGACGTGGCTACAATATTCGACCAGAACCGATCCATCGATCCAGCCATTATCTGAGCCACTTAACCAAACCAATGTCACAGTCACTTCAGGTTCACGCAGTCACTGCAGAAATATTTTACCTAATTTACTATGTCCTGTACAACTGGCCACAGCCGGACACTCACTCTGCCAGCTGCTCCAGACAATCAGAGAGCAAAACACATGACACCTCTTTACAATCTGCTGTCCTTTCCAGTCGGGACAGGGAATGTCAGTCATGGATATAGTCAACTCATTCTAGGCTGCAACCTGGGGCTCTCTGTGGGCTGTCACCATCATCTGCCTTCACGCCATCCATCACTTCTATGGACACCGCAGGGCTTCTTACAGTAGTATTCATTGTTCCATCACTGGACCTCATATCAGTTTATCTGTTGCTAATTGACTTTCTGGGAGATTTGACAAGGTGCTAAAGAAAAGCAACCATCTGATGATGGTTCCCTCCTGTGAGGACTCCAAGCTACTGTAGATAGAACTTGGCGTGTCCCATTTCTTTTCCACCTGTTAATGATTACCAGTGTGTTATCTTTAAGTAGACAACAATAAAGCGTCAAGCCATTGTCAGGATGGAGACAACTTTTGCAACAAGAATTTTCTGACCACCTCAGTTAGGTATATTCAGCCTCCACTGTGGATTTTCTTTTCTAACAAGAGGTTTGTTGTGTCATTTGAGGTACAGTGTCATACTCCTTTTTCTATTCTTTGCTCTTGTAATTCGTAGTTTGTTGTTAAATCAGTTTTATTATTAGCTCCATACAATCACACACATAAACACACTGTGTGAAAGTACGACTGGAATAAAGTCCCCCAAGACGGTGTCTCTCAGGGCAGACCTCTGAAAGCAGCTGCCAACTACTTTACATATTGCAAAAAAGGATGAAAGTGAAAGAAAACGTGTTCTGCCTCTCCTTCCAGTCACTGTTTCTCAGGGTGTGTGTGGAACCATGCAAATGTAGAGAAGATATGCTTGATCATTTGCATAGGTATGTTCATATGCTGGAATTTGCACTTGTGGAAATGCATGTGTTTGTTGGTGTCTGTTAGTATGTGAGCACGCGTGTATGTGTGTGTGTTTGTGTGTGTGTGGCGGAGAGGTTGTCTTTGACTCTGGGGAAGGGTAAGCATGACAGACACTCGACTGAAGGACATTAAAACTGAATGTTCCCAATGCCACCTGAGACATTACGACACGTAGCACGACCTGAGGCACCCGCCGTTCCAAACACACATGCCTCTTTTTCTTTGGGCACTCTCACTCCGTTGAAGGATGTGCCCTGACACCAAAATAGAATGCTTGCAGGTTGTGGATGCCCAGAGTGTATTCTACAGTAGAGCTTTAATTTGGACCTAAAATTTGACAAGCACCGTTTAAACCTACCCACAGAAAGAGGTTTCTGCCTGAATCCAACCTGAGCCTGACATCCATGGAGACAAATTACAACTCAAGTACAACAGTTAAACTTGCGCACCAACTCTGACAGCTGTCATTAGATCATCAAGAAACAAGCCTAATCATGAGTTATCCACATTCAGCGTAAATTTCACCGAGATGTTCCTAGAGCCTATCCCAGCACTCGTAAGGCAGAAGGTGTAAAATATCCTGGACAGGTCACTAGTCCATCACACCAGACAATCAGTCACTCCGAGGGGCACTTTAGCATCACAAATTCACATGATGTGCACATCTTTGGACTGTGGGGGGAAACTGGCGTTCTCAACGGAAACCCCCACAAAGAGAACATGCAAACTCCATACAAAAGAGGCAGAGAACGGAACCCAGGGCCTTCTTGCTGTCACTGTCCCACACAGTGTAAATTTCACATTGCCAAATTTATTAAACTAACCAAAAAATGTATCACAGTATTTGAACTTGACCCAGACTTGATGGATATTTTTAAAACGAAGTTTGATCCTGACCAACAATAGCATGAATATTTAGGTCTGTTGGATTCGAGCAAATCCTGGCCTATAGGTGATAAATGAGTGACTTGAGATAAAACCTCAAATCAAGGATTAATGACAGCCTGAGGTAGACAAAGCCAAGATTTTTTTTAAAGTTTTACTAATCTCCTGGCAAATTATATTCAGCAGGAGCTGTTCAACTTCATATGTATTAATATTTAATAATCTTTTACTACAAAATAATATTTATTTATTTAGATTTATTGTTCAGTAACATAAGGGCTAATTGATAAGCAACAAGTATGGGACATTCTGTAGTTTTGAGACTGAGCAACTGAAGTAGGGTCACACATACTAACTCTTAGAGTTTTTACCCCCCAAAAGTTTTTGAGCCCAAAAACAGCATTCACCAGAACCTAGTGTCCATGTATATGAAAATGAGTAGAATCATTATCCTGTCACACAGGGCAATCTGAATTATTACTTGATTTAACATGTAATTTTGATTGTGTTCACCTGTAATAAACTGAAGTGAATGTTGCTTTGATAATTACAAAAGGTATAGTAGGATTTAACTTTTCGGGTCACGTGTTTGGCCAAAACACCACAACGTACACACGGCAACAACATACGCACCGCAACAACGTACGCACCGCAACAATGTACACATGGCAACAACGTACACATGTCAACAACGTACGCACCGCAACAACGTACGCACCACAACAACCTACGCACCGCAACAACGTACGCACCACAACAACCTACACACCGCAACAACGTACGCACTGCAACAACGTACGCACCACAACAACCTACACACCGCAACAACGTACGCACTGCAACAACGTACGCACTGCAACAAAGTACACATGGCAACAACATACACATGGCAACAACATACACACAGCAACAACGTACGCACTGCAACAACGTACACATGGCAACAACGTACGCACTGCAATAACGTACACATGGCAACAACGTACGCACCGCAACAACGTACGCACTGCAACAACGTACGCACCGCAACAACGTACACACGGCAACAACATACACACAGCAACAACATACGCACTGCAACAACATACGCACTGCAACAACGTACGCACTGCAATAACGTACACATGGCAACAACGTACGCACTGCAACAACGTACGCACTGCAACAACGTACGCACTGCAACAACGTACGCACTGCAACAACGTACGCACCGCAACAACATACACACAGCAACAACCTACACACCGCAACAACCTACACACCGCAACAACCTACGCACCGCAGCATTGTACACACCGCAGCAACGTACGCACCGCAACAATGTACGCACCGCAACAACGTACACATGGCAACAACATACACACAGCAACAACGTACGCACCGCAGCATTGTACACACCGCAGCAACGTACGCACCGCAACAACGTACGCACCGCAACAACGTACACATGGCAACAACGTACGCACCGCAACAATGTACGCACCGCAACAACGTACGCACCGCAACAACGTACGCACCGCAACAACGTACACACAGCAACAACGTACACACCGCAACAATGTACACACCGCAACAACGTACACACCGCAACAATGTACACACCGCAACAACGTACACACAGCAACAACGTACACACCGCAACAATGTACACACCGCAACAACGTACGCACCGCAACAACGTACACATGGCAACAACGTACACACCGCAGCATTGTACACACCGCAACAACCTACACACCGCAACAACCTACGCACCGCAACAACCTACGCACCGCAGCATTGTACGCACCGCAACAACGTACACAACACAACAACGTGCACACCACAACAAGCCAAAAGTTTGTCATTCCAAAGAGGACATGCTGTTGTTCAATAACTTGATTGTTGTTTTTTATGTGGTGCTGGGGGGTGGGGGCAAATTGTTTATGCAGTTTCATTTAAGTTCATTTAAGGCCAGATTTGTCCAGAAATATTGAGAGGACAGATTTTTTTTACTGGAGTAAGGTCAAACTAATGAGAGAATGCTGGAAATGTCCTGATCTGACCCCATCCTTATTCACTTAATGCTTTTTTTGACACTTTGTAATAGGTGCGCCATAAACAGACTACATCTACAACCTGTAGAGGACATCAAGTAAACAAAGTAGACTAAACATTAGCAGTGCAGAGCTATTGTAAAGTGGAAACTGAAAACATTGCACTTGATCTGGACAAATTTAATCAAACCACAGGGGTACAAAACATGAGCAAATGCCTACAGGCTTCAAGTCTATTGTTTTGCTGCTTACATGGAGTGGCATGGCATCAGAAGCATGCATAAAACACACTCATGCATTTCACTCGTGGGTCTTGACGGAGGTTGAAATGAAAACATTGCTGAATGTTCTGAAACACACAGCTAAAGCTGTTAGAAGAAACAGCATGTTTTAAATCGAGAGAATGGTAAAGACTGGGGGGTAATCACTCCCCAGCCGTGATGTGCATTTGGTTTGTTCCATTGCTGCTTTGATGTGATTGAGAAAAGGGATACGGTTTTTGACTGTGATGATGTACCATTAGAAATGATTCTACTCACCCAAATAGTCAGTGTATCGTCAAATCAAAGAACCCCAGAACCTTCAGAAAACAAGATAAGTTGACTACAGTACTGTATCACTGTATTGTGAATAGCATGTTAGCTTGGGGCTGGACTGATCCCTGTATAGCTGAATATTGTACATTTATATTGTGGAATGAAATATCTAATCAACTAAAAAACTGTACCATTAACATTTTAATATGAGACATTTTTATTAATTTAACAGAAAATTACCACTGTATCGTGAACTGAAGAATGAAACTAATTCTGTGAATTGTTATGTCATTATTGTATACACATTAAAAGTGTGTGTGTGTGTGTGGGGGGGGGGGTTGTCAGGGCCTGGCTGCGCAGAGGGGTGTGTGTGTCTGTGGGGGTCTGTGTGTGTGTGTGGGTCAGGGCCTGGCTGCGCAGAGGGGGGGGGGGTGTCTGTGGGGGTCTGTGTGTGTGGGTGTGTGTGGAGACAGGAAACTGAGAGGAGGGGGTGATCTGTGCAGCCCCATTAAGGGGGGCCGTTAAGGGAAGTCGAGAAGAGGGGGGCTGCGGGCTACGCAGTGAGAGCGAGAGACAGGAGCAGTGTGAGATTAAGCCACAGCATAGTGATTAAAAGAAGTCAATAGATTGATAAGGAATTTAGGAAAGGGACAAAGTATGGATGTATGAGCCCAATTTAGAAAAGGGACAAAGGTGTGGATGTATGAGCCTGATTTCCAACAGGGAAAAAGGGACAAAGTGTGGATGAAATTAGCCAGATTAGCTACGGGACAATTGTGAACGTGAGATGAGCCCTGATTTCACCAAGAAACAGGGAGAGCCAATTGAATAAAGGCTTGGAATGCGTGGTGAGTCAATGTTTGTACCCCTGAGCTTGTGGCATTAAGTTAGGCCCACTGAGGAGAGAGAGAGAGTTTTTCACCGGGTAAATTGCGGAGTGGAGTGAATACGAAGCCCCAAGCACATATAAATATAGAAGGAGTGGTGTATAAGTATAGAAGGAGTATAGAAGGAGGACAATAGCAATGTCTCTCATAGAAATTTTAGCTGCTAAATATCCATTGTGTAGAGAAGCTGTATCTACAATTTCAAAAAAAGATGGCAAAAAAGAACTAGAAATTTAACAAACTGACCGGAACAGGGATCATTTGACTTGGTTTGTGTGCAGAGATGGAAACACTGATTAAAAAAAAATCACAAAGTTGGAGTTAGGAAGAAGAAACGTGTGCAAAGGGAACTGAAAAGAAAACAGGAACATGAGATATTATCTTTGTTTAAGCAGGGGAGAGAGGAATTGCTGTGCAGAAAAGGGACAGTGGAAGGGAAAAGCAAGTCAGAGATGGATGGGGTGGTCGATCGACCCAGAGGAAAACAGAGAGTACGGTGCAGGGGTGAGAACAGGAAGGGTGGGGGGAGGAACCCCCACTAGATGACTGATAGAGCAGTTCGACAGGATTTAGGAAGAATGAAAGGAGGTTATGTGAAAAAAGGAAGTATGAGGGAGGAACAAGAGCAAGTAAGTTGGAGAAGGACAGGAAAGGATGTGAGTACGCCAGAGCAATTTAGCCAACTTCTAGGCTCAACACCTAAAGTTGGGACAGGCTCTAGGGAAGGTGATACAAGGCACACACTCAACTCGTGAGGTATAGGGAGAGGACGAGGTCATGGGACAGAGGGGGGAGGCAGCTTCACAATACCCAATGAACTGAGGTAGGGGCCAGTATGTCCCATGGGCTTCATTGGACCTGGGAGGACTCGTTAGCTGGCTCCCAAACATTGATGAAGGTGCGGGAAAATGGATTTTGTGTCCGTGAAGAGGAATGAACTGAAAAGCAAAGGAGCAAGAGAGAGATTTGCAACATAAACTCACTTAATTGCGACTCGAGGGGAGCAAGCTCCAGGCGCCGATGAAAAGTGAAGCAAACCAGATGGTCTGAGCCCTATCCTTTACACCTCTTCCTAACCCAATCAATCAGTCTGGGCCAATGCCACAGCAACCCCCACCTCAGTCTTTCCTTCTAATGTACACCAGATGCCTGCACTGATCGCGAATATGTGTATACACAGCCACCAGGTCAAAGGCCATGGAAAGCGATCCCAGCTCGTCAGGGGGACCCGTGTGGAGCGCGGGAGGCCTGACGGGGGGCTACCCCCCGGGTGTGTGTTGGGGGTGGAATAGCCAGAACAATTGCTCCACCCATCCGTGGCCCCAACCACCTGAAAAGGATGGGAGGGGGTTTGGCAGGGGCCCCTCAGGAAACCAGTGAGCCCATAGGTGAGGAGAACAGGAAATTAGTGGGGCCCAGAAAATCCAGACAAATTATTCAAAGAAATGGAGAGCCAGGTTCCAGCTGAATTATGGTCACGACATAACAGAGGGTTATCCTGCTGAGGTTCCAAATCCGCACACACACTGTTAAGTAGTGTCCCTCCTGATGCCAAATACTTCACTGTAATCAATTTGTGTTCAGCTTTCTTTAGTATTCCAGTAGCAGAAGAGAGTAAATATCTGTTCGCATTTACATATGCCGGTAAACAATATATGTATCAAAGAATGCCACAGGGGTTCAGACACTCCCCACACATTCAACCAAATTCTGATTTAGGAGGTTTAACATTAGAAGGCAGTCTTCTTCAGTACATGGATGACTTATTACTTTGTTCTTCACCCTTAGAAGCATGTAATCTTGATTCCATTAAGATTTTTAGTAAGCTAGTGCTGAGAGGTCACAAACTATCAAGAACTAAACTGCAATATTGCAAGTCTCAGGTTGAACACTTAAGACAATTAATATTAGTAAGATTTGTGCCAATACAAAACTTGACTGGGTCAAATGCCTTGCCGCTTGCACTAATGAATTATCGCATGCAAGCTAACAGAAGCACACATCTAACACCACATGAGATGTTGACAGGTCAGAAAATGCCAGCGCCATTTCGCAGGGATCCATACAAAGGCCCGTCACTAGAACAATTGCAGATGGAGCTCAAATCTTATATGACAAAACTAACTGCGATGCATGAGGCTATTTGTGTGCAGGAAAAATGGAAGGAGGCAAAGGCAGTGACTAAAGAAGCTCCATGCCCCAACGTGCCTGGCGATCTAATCTATCTGCATGTGTTCGAGGAAATGGCATGAACCAAGGAGAGAAGTTCTAGCCGGACCTCTCCCCACAAGGCGACCCTCTACAACGCAAAGTACCTGGGTTGAAGATCATAGGCCTATTTTGAAACTGTTATCTGCATTGAAGATTATTCATGTCATGCACGCCTCAATTTATGTTACACTATGTATCCCCTTAGCAAAATCTTAGTAGATCAATGAATTCTTCAAATACTGATGTTATGGCATTGTAGTCTGAAATTATATTCTAGTATAAAGGAAATGAGGTCTTTTACTCCTTCCTAGCTAAGTGGG
>JBBPCX010026446.1:0-16447 GCA_037974365.1 Hydrocynus forskahlii | reverse complement strand
TCCGATGTGCTACCACCAGCAGATGGTTGGTCTTCTTGATCAGCTTGTTTGGCCTTCTTTTTAAAGAAATAGCCCAATGTGCGTTGTTGCTTTCTTCTTTTTGACATGTCAGGCACAATGCCTTGTAAACATATATTACTAATTAAACGAGCTTGTGTGAGTGGGGAGTGATTGGGGCTGCAGGCAGCGCCCCCACCAGCATGCAAGCAGGCTACGTTTTTTCATGAGTAATAAGCTCAAAATATAATTTTATTTTACTTATTTTACACCTGTGAGAGAACCCTGTCACGGTTCCGGTCTGCTACCACCAGGGGTCACTGCAGGACCGCGGTCACTCCTGCCTGTGACCACTGGAGGGCGCTGCCTCTCCTCTTGAGATCTCTACCCACCTGTTATGAGTTGCTTAAGTGAATGACTGGTTATTGGTTCCCCACCTGCTCTGAGTTTCTGTTCATCTGTGCATCCCTGTTCATTGGTTCCCGGTCAGCTCCCCCTGCTATTTATGTTGGGTTATCCTTAGTTTGTGTCATGGGAGCATACTAGCCTTTAAGTTACCTTGATTTGTTAGAAGCAGCATTAGAAAAATGTTGGGCATTTTGAAGTTTGAAGTGCAGTTTGAAGTGTCTGGGTGCTTGCACCGTGGCGCTTTGGGTGACTAAAGTAATGGGACACCCAGGCGAGGTGAACAGATTTTGGCTAATAACTCGGGGGTATTGTGGCAGGTCTCACCGAGCCCTGTCTAACTGTGAAGTTTGTTTGCCCCACGGAGCTATGCCGCTCGTAATGTCCTTTGACTGCCTCAGCCTCAATGACACGAGGCCTGTTTCCACTGCTATTTACTCGAAACTTTGAACAGGAAAATGATCAAAGTACTACATGTCTGCTAACTAGTGATAGGGAATACAAATGCTATATTACATTATATTTGTAACTACAGTCTATTTTATTCATGATGACGTCTTGTCGCAGTTCTGCGACTTTGGCGCTTAGAGGGTTATGTACATACATACTGTTACATGCATGAAAAATGTGTTAATCATAGGAACAGCCCACTGCACAGC
Source organism: Hydrocynus forskahlii (assembly GCA_037974365.1). Classification (NCBI taxonomy): domain Eukaryota; kingdom Metazoa; phylum Chordata; class Actinopteri; order Characiformes; family Alestidae; genus Hydrocynus; species Hydrocynus forskahlii. The sequence continues at coordinate 15,386 of JBBPCX010026446.1, read as the reverse complement.
ACAAAACAACCATTTTTATAATGTCTCTGAATCCCTGTTATCTATTTTAAACTACTAAAACACTTTTCATCCAATCACGCCTACAACTCACTTCTGCCGTCTAGCATGGATGTCCTTATAGGCGTGGAAAAAAGCACGTCACATGCAGAACATCAATAGTACACATCCCTGCTGTCAGTTGCAGGAGCATACCTTAGCATTTAGTAACTCCTCTGTATTGTCCTGAAATGGTAGTTTTGCTGCTCTACATTGTAAGGAAGATCTTTTTTTATTCGTTTTCCTACACAATATTCAGTTACACTCTTCACTTGCATTATATTTACCTTCTGTAGCTTGTTAAAAGGATTTTTGATAGCTTTTTGTTTGTAGCCTGCATAGCTTATGCACTTTTTATAATGTGGTAACTCTGTGTTGCTCATTGGTACATTCTAAAATGCATTTAATTACAGTTTGAAACAGAAAAACAAAACATGTGAAAACAAGATTTTATTGATTTTCTACCCAATGCATTAATTTGGTTCAATCTATTTAACCTAGTAGTAATACAAAGAGTATACAAGTCTAAAAATGTATAAATTATAAGAAAATACCTTTCTTGAAATCAGTGGCAGCCGTTGGTTAATATTTTTGGTGAAACAAACCACCTTTCATCCCTGCCGCACCGCATGACAATCTCAGTACCTCGTTGTGCACCCTGGGCAGCTTGATTTTCTTGCCCTAAGTACTTCGCCTCCATGTTCTGCTTTTGCTGCCTCACATTTTGACATATCTTCTCTCTCCTGCTCTTCCCTCAATCTCCTCATGGTTAGTGTTAAATCACTATAAAATATTACGTATTTTATTGTACATAAATTACAAACACATAATAGTAATGTTTATTTCAACAGTACATAATTATCAATATTTCTAAATCCCAAGAAATCATATCTAACCTCTTTCTCACCTTATAAATTAATTCTACCCTCTCAAAAAATTGGTGACTGGATCCATCCTGCAGGAGTTAGCAAGTGGCTATGGGAGCAATAGGCAAAAAGTAGCTAACTAGCTTCCAGTGCCCAGCTTGGCTGGGTGATGGTGGGGATCAGTAGCAAGCAGTCAAGCTAACAAGCTTATGCACTTCCTTCAGTGCACTTGTAAACGAATAATAAAATAAAATATTACTGATAAATACTAGTAAATAATGTTATGCGTTTTGTTATGTATGAAGCTTCACACTCAAGGTCAGTGCTCAGTACATAAAATATAACGAAGTGAAAAATGATTTCAAAGGTGGTGGTTGGCCACAGAGTTATGTCAGTCATTTTGAAGTGGAGAACTACCCTATCACAGTAGGCAGTCACTTGTTTGACGAGTGGGACTTATTTACCATTAGAGTCCATTGAAACCTCGAAAATCCACGAGCCACCGGGGTCTGAGGAGATTTACATTGAAATGAATGGGGACGCTAGTGAAACATGTTTAACTGAAATTCTCTGTTTCACCGCGGTTGGGGGTGGCGCTGTTTCACGTTTTTGACCAGAGCCGTATACAACTGTAACACTACGGAGGAGCTGAAATTAGGAGAGCAACCTTATTTTTATGAGCATTTTTTTCACACCAATAAAAAAGTGATAGTTATGAAGATTTTTTGTATTATTTTTCTTGGTGAATCACTGTTTCACCTGTAGTCTTACAGAAGCCTCCTCTGCTTGAAATCAAACTACTAGGTTGTTACGGTGCAGTATTTTACTCCTCTATAAATAAAAAAAAACTGTTGAAAAAAAACTAAACACTTTAAGTTTACTTACCTTCAAATATAAGTTTCAAAAAAAAACTTGATTTGAATGTATTCAGATTATTAAGTTCATCTGACTTATAAAAAAGGTTAATTAAACATGTTAAATTGATTTTAAAAATCTTTATTTGTGTGTTGGCAACTGAAGCAATTTTTTAAAGTTGGTCCAACAATTCTCTTTTTTCAGTGTACGAATACGGGTTTACCTTTATATTTTATTTCAGGGCAATGTATTAAGCTGAGTTTAAAATTAAATGAAAGTGTTTTGGGAGCATATTTGAGCGCATATTTAGGCATTATAGGCTTTTTTCTTTTTACCACATCACAACAACGCAGTTTTCACTGTACCCGTGCTCTTGGAACGGGGATTTACTTTATATGTAACTTTCCCTCAAAAACAGTACAGTAGTCATCACACTAGACTATAAAGTATGATCAGTGTGAACGGCAGAGAATGTATGTTTGAAAGAGAAAAGGGAGCTTTGTGGGTGGAACCTCTCCTGGAGAAATGGGATCTACGTTGCGGTTTAATCTGAAATCGCAGCACTGATGGAAATCACTGATGTATCTGGTTGTAGTTAAGAACGATAATTTCGAAATTCAACATCCTTACCGTCATTCGACGCCATCTGGCCTCCAGCGTGGAGCTTTGAACCGAAAGTGAAAGGAGGACCGAACAGCACACCACTAAGTAGTGGGTAAAAATAGAACACAGCTAGTAGACCCGAACTCAGGGTTGTAGTAAAATATTGTAAAATACGGGAGTAATTTGGGAGTCGATTTGTTTTATATTTAACTTATTGTTTGGCAGGCACTACAGATGTTAAATACTTGTCGATCTTGAAAGTGCCTCTTACTCTGGACTCTTTCCTCTTTTTTAACACTCCTTCCAGATTAGAAAGCACCGTTCTTCTACCGCTAAGTGTGTAGTAGACGCACACCCCAAAGAGTTTGACAGGTTTTCACCTTTTTGTGGTTATTAATCTCAAATGAGTGGTCTAACTCAGATTACTCAAATTAGTGGTCTGATGTTGATTTCACATAAATCTTCAGTGATTAGCCAGCCTGCTCGTTAACATAGTATTGCATTTGATGACCACTGACATCACACTCACAAATGCATTCTCTCCTGTGGGACATTTCAACCGCTGGTGGCCTAACAAAGGTCTTAGAATCACACACTAATAGCTATTGAGTATAATTCCATTATTTGTAATTAATAGTCCTTTTAATCAAGTACAGAAACTTTACCGAAAAGGGTAGACACACAATAAAATCAGGTTCTCTCTAATCACTGAGTAAGAACTGTTCACAGTGGAGGTGAATGGAACTAGACGTCTAAAAGCTCCCTCGCTAATGCCAGTGTTTTGAGAAGATTTTGGTCCTAAAGCTAAACCTATTAATGGTGTAGGGATGCAGGGCGTCATGAGGCAAAATAGTTCCCAAAATGATTTTGTTAGGATTCTCTACTATATTAACTTCACCATCATCCATATAAACACCCAAATAAGAAACATTATTCTTATTATTGTCAGTATTATCAGTATTATTAATATTATTGTTATTATTGCACATCATTATGTACTGCCACTTTGTAGTCTACAATGGACATTAGCATTGTTTGCACTGAATCTTTTTGCACATATACCCTGAACATACATACAGTACACTTTTCTCTCAAAAAATGACAGTTGTCATCACACAGAATGACCAGTGTGAACGGAGAATGTATGTGTAAGGCAGCAGATGTGTTCTGCCAGTAGGTGGCACTATTGCACCACACTACGACCCAGGATTATGAGTTTCTGGCGTTTTTTGGTCCCTCTGTGATTCCGTAGGTTCGGTATTGATTGCCGAGCGCGAATTGTTTTTTCTCAGGTGGGTATATCGACCCTACAGGTAGGCTACGTATTTGTGCTGGCAGTTCAAATGTAAATTTCTCTAACATGTTGGTACTTTTGGGTTAGCTCTCTTAAGCAATGTGTTTACTGAAAGTGCTAGAGAATTTGCAGTGGACTATTTTTCTGTTTTTGTGTTTCGTGCATTTATATTTTTGGTTAGAAAATGAGAGTTAAAAAATGCCCGCTAATGCGATGCTAGGACATGGAGATTTTACTGTATTTTGTGGTGTTGTACCTTTATTTGTGTCTTAAAAATGTTAGCTCAGTTGGCTATATCGACCCTACAGGTCCGAGTTGGATGTATCTAGCCTCCAGTTGTGGAGTAAATAAACGGTCCTGCTGCCATCAGACCGAGTCTTCGAGTCTCTTCTCCTCTCTTTCTGTGGCCACCGCTTCCTTTCCTTCCAGCTGCACCCCTGTGAGTTTCCATATAATCCTAACACAACACAGAGTCCCCTAGCCGCGGCGGTGTAGGTTGAGGGGGAGTGAAGTTTACAACTTTGGTGCCGTGACCTGGATGGTAGCGCTGTATGACTGAAGAGACTCTACGACCAGGTTGGTACATGATGATTGAACTGTGAGCGGCTCACGGGAGCGAGCTGATGATTCCTGTTCAGTCTGCCCTTTTGGAGGTCCGTCAGTTTCGTGGCCATTAACTCATATTGTGATGGCCGACTCTACAGCCACACAGGAAAGTATACACTACCCTCACAAAGGGCCTAGCACATGTTAGTTGTTTAGTTACAAACATTTTAAATTAAAACACACACAGTTTATTAGTCACAGTTATGTTTACTGAATGAATCGCGCACGTTTAGTCAACGTAGTGGGTTGAGGCCTCCCCGGGTCTGGTAAAGAAGGTGGCAGAGGGTGGAGCTACCTTAAATACAGCAGCTGAAGATTTGGGGCAGACCAACTGTCTGGACGGTATGTCATCCCCTTCTGTTTGCCATTGGTTTGGTCTTGTGTGCATATATATCCACCATCTTGGTTTTGTTGGTTAGGTCAGGTTAGCTCAGTTTAGGTCAGTTAAGTCTTTTGTTTGTTAGGTTAACTTATTGTGTTTGTTTAGTTTGTTAATTTAAGTTAGTTTAGTTGATTGCCTTACAGTTGAGTTATGTTTCTTTGACCTCTTTTAAAATGGGCCCTCTTTTCTGTTGATCTTTTTCCATTTTGTTTATTTTGAAATTAAAACTCATCTGTGCACTACCAACCTGTTGCTCCTTGGTTCCTTGAGCTCGGTCCCTCACACATATCCTTTAAAAACTGTTATGAATCTGAATTGCTGTGCTGTTTTGATGTGTAAATTCTACTGTGATTTAAAGTGCATTTGAGTGGTGGTTAAGAAGCATTCTGATACTGTGAAGGTTTTGTGACATGGTTAAAGTTGTTTTGTATTTAGCTAACTGATATTGAATGTAATATTGAGTTGAATACTGAGGTGAGTACTGTTAAGATATTTTAGTTGATAAGCCTTTGCATTTAAGTTTCTGTCCAAGAGAAATACAATTAGTTATACTGTTAGCACTAAAGTACACACACACACAAACTTTACAAAAGAAAACAAAACAACCCAAAAACAAACACACATTTTATTTGGTATGGTAGCACAAATTTGCATACACTCCAAACGTACACATTAAATTCTTATGCTGACATTGCAACTGGTTTTCACATAGCCTTCATAACATCATGACTCACAATTATACAGATTAATTTCAGTTGCAGCCCCAGCCCGCGGCAACATCCAGCCTCCAACTTCCAGCTGTGCATGTACCCAGTGATATACGGCCACCCTTGCACTGTTATTTCCCCGCGCCCTCCATGCATGCACCCTGTGCTGACCCATACACCACCCCAGCCCATACAGCAAGACTGCCTGGCTCAGGAACTTCAAGGGAGGTACCCCCACTCTGTCTGGATGACTGGCCCGTTACCCGACCACACCGCCAGGCAGACAGGTTGGAGGACACCCATCTTCCCAAACCCTGTGGGCGTGGGGTCACTGTCCTTTTGCCGCCACAAGGTAGCCCACAAAATGTTAACACTCGCACAACAGTTTCCCCTGCCGTATTCAGTGGCTTCCACTTATGCACCCCAGCCCATTAGGCCTAGCCCCCCTCCACCAGGGCCTAATCCCCAAGCCTATCCAAGCTATCCACATTACACCCCTGTGCCGCAGGTGCCTGGGCTGTGTTTTCAAACACCATCAGTGGTGAACATCCCTAGTGGACCCACATCATTACCCCCACCCATGGGTGGGTCCCAAGCCCTACCTCCTATAGTCCCCATGAAGCATCTGACCATACTGCTGCTAATCATCAACTTGATCCTCCTGTACCATTCAGCTTGTACACTTACCCATGTGAGCCGCAGTCACAGACCCCTGTTCAGGCCACGACTACCCAAAGCCAACCAGTGGCAGCTTATGGTGAGTTTATGTAAACTCACCAGGTAAAGAACGTTCAAGTCTTCACTGGAAATCCTGACCGCAAGGTTCTGGTGGAAGACTGGGTGCGTGACATGCAGTACCTCCTAGAGGCTATAGAGCTCCCCACACACCTACGCTTTTCAATGGTTGTGCAACACCTGGGTGGTGAAGTCCGAAAGCTAATCCTTAATTTACCAGTCCATGACCAGACCCCAGAGAAGGCAATTGAGGAACTAAGGGCAGAGTATGGTGACACTCGAGGTTCCTTAGACCCATTAGCTGACTTCTATGAACGGAGCCAGACCTCCGGTGACTCCGTCTGCTCTTATGGCATAGCGCTGGAAGCAAAATTGCGAGCTGTGGAAGAGAAGCAGAGGGGAGGTAAGCCTTTCGCTGACCGAGACAGCAAACTCACCCGGCAGTTCATGAGTGGGTTCACCGATCAGGAGGTGTACATCAGAATAGCACCCATGACCCCCAGGCTACTGAGTTTTCGAGATTTGCAGACAGAGCTCCGTAACCTGGCCAGAGAAACTAAAAAGTTTCAACCCCAAAACAAAGTGAGGATGATGGTTACTCAAGTGCATGTCATGCCGGAAGGAGGTGGAAGTGCGAAACCGGAGAGAGCAAGTCGTCCCTCTGAATTATCAGAGCTGACAGAGATGGTAAAGAGGTTAGCTCAGGCTCAGGAACAACAAATGGCCAAGTTGTCCAACCTTAAGGTGAGAATTGCCTCGCCGCCTCCTGCTGCCCTACCCTGAGGGGGGGCATCCACCTCAAGCAGCTCAGCCTTTAAATTAAGGCCTGTGGTAGCTGTGGAAACCATGGGCATGCAACAAGGACCCCACCCACCAACAAGACAGAATAGTGCTAGAAAAGTGGAAACCCACCTAGTTGGACCCAGGAATGAAGGAGAAGTTGAAGTCAATGGCATGCAGTGCAGGGCCCTGATTGACTCTGGCTCCCAGATAACTAGTATAACACAGCTACTGGCGGAGCCACCCAGTCTTACAGGGGCTGAAGCTAAATGATGGTATCAAATGCCTTGTCTTCTTATCTGCCTTCAGGACCTGAGAAATAGCCTTTTCTTGGTCTAACACTCTCTCAATCATGGCAAGTTTTGAACCCCATCGTGTTGGTGACTCTGTGATGAGTTTTGTTGAGGTAGTTTCATTTCTGTTGAGGTAGTTTCATTTGAGCCTTACATAAATCCCTCTTTTTCTTCCAGCTGAAGGAGAATGCACTCACTATTTTCTTGCAGACTGATGTCATACGATCAACATGAGGGTCTTTAGCACTTTTTTCTAAAAGAAGAAGAGCAATGTATTTAATTAAATTTAACTAACAACTAAGCAGCTCATAAATATGAACAAACTAGTGATATACAGAATCCTGATTTTTTTTTTGGGGTTCTGATGAATACCAAATCCACTTTTTAAGATTCAGCCAAAACCAAAAACCGAATATTACACTAAATGGATATGTACCTTTATGTACTTTTTTTTTTAAATAATGTAAATGTATTTTACAGTCGAAATTGGAAAATGCCCCCCTTGCCTACAAAATTTACTTACAGAAACATTGTGAAAAAATTATTTATTATTATTATTATACGATTACTTACCAGTGGCTAGGTGAAGTCTGTGCCCAAAACACTGCAGACGGGTTCAGTTGTTAAGCTCCAAGGCCCGCACCATGTTAGTCCCACTGTCTGTGGTCATGCAGGTTATCTGATCTTCTTTAAGCTGCCAACATTCAAGTGCATCTCGTAGGCCATGCGCTATGAGCTCACCCGTATGATCGTCTGGAAAGTACGTTGTTTGAAGAGTCGCACTGCAGAGCTTCCAGTTTTTAATATAATGAATTGTCAGACTCAAATAAGGCTCTAAAATTCGGCTGGACCACAGATAACTGGTTGTTGCAAAAAAACGTACGTTCTGAACTTCGCGTTCCATTTTTTCACGGCATTCGGCGTACAGACGTGGAATGGCAATGTTGGAGACATATTTTCGGCTAGGCAGCTCGTATCGTGGATCTATTACTTTCTATGACTTTTAAACCCCTCGTTTTCTACAGTTTTGATGGGAACCATGTCTTTTCCGAGGTAAAAGGTAACTGCTTCTGTTATCTCTTTCCATCGCTTGCTTGTCCTCTCATATGGAGTGCCTTTCTCAAAAGCCTGTGTCAGAGTGGTTTGTTTTGGTTTTGTACCTGTTGCCGCTGCTGCTTGTGGTGTGACTGCTGTCCTAGCCTCTATGCTCTCGGCATATTGCTTTGGATGCTGTCTCTAAGTGGTTGAAAAGGTTCGTCGTGTTGCCATCCGACATGCGATCCTTTTCTCTGCAGACTTTGCAGATAACTACTGTTTGTTCTTTATCGTTTGGGTAAAAGCCAAACCAATTCCATACCACTGATGTAGAGTTTGTTTTGGGAACCAAGTCATGCGTTACATTTTCACTTTCAGCCATAGCTTCCCGCTACACGCTACACTCTGAATCAAACAGTGTGGGAGGAGCAAGAACCCTACGTCAGTGACGTAGTTCGCTTTGGTTGGTTGAGCGCTGTTTCTATAAGGCGGGCATTAAGCAGACTAGCAAATAGTGTGACTTGGTTGACGTAAAAAATTTTAGGAAGAGCGTAGAACGGCAATAGATGGAATGTAGTCTTTAGACGATACTACAATCTCTCTGAATTGGCAGATCGTCAGTACATAGATCGTCTTCACGATCTCATATCGTCATATTGCACACCCCTACTTGTAATTATTAGCATCGTTGCCATGGTAGCGAGAGCACTGATGTTCAGACCCTGCTAGTTTATTTTTCCCGCTGTTATCCCAGGGAAAAAAATAATTATGCAACCATCACAATTTGCTAAAATTATTTATATTTAATATGTGCCATATTTATATGTGTGAGTAAAATGGAATTAAATAGTACAATTCTGTCATTAATAATCTTATGTATCAGAACTGTAAGATGCAATGCACTTTACATATGCTATGAGGTACCAAACTGTGATTAATAAAAGCTGGATGGGGAAAAAAAAACCTAAGAACATTAGACACATCAGGAATTATATTTTTATTTATTTAAATAAATTATGTGAATCTTTATTATGTGAATCTCCCAATCACTCCTTATGACTCGTGGTTTTGTAAAGGAGGGTCACTTGTCTGCATATTTAATGACAGAATTTCACAAAATGTTTTTTTTTTTTGTGTGCAAGAGTCAGTGTGAGCCTGAGGGGGCATTCTGATTGGCCTCTTTGTGCCAAGTAAACCTACATGATTTCTCTGTACTTGGGACAAACAGGGTCTAGTTTAGATTCACCTCATTTCTGGCTACCTCTCATAACTTTTATTTGTGTTACCGTCCATTACAATCTTTCTATCACAATGGAGTTTTCAAATTTTGAATGTGTTATACAAGTACCTTAAGGTTACCTCCCTGAACTGAGGTTGGATGTCAGCATTTGTGCCAGCTTCCAAAAAGATATGAATGAGCCATGAAGTTGACATGCTATTTTACACATACCACCAACTCTTATTAGTGCTGTTTTTAGTTTCTTTGAGATTTATAGCAGAGCACTGAGAGCTACTCAGTGGGGAGAGTTTCTGGAGGGCTTTTCTGAAGTTTACTGGTCGAGTTAAATGTATTCTATAAATTAAAAATGTTTACCTGCACTGTCTCTTCAAGCTTTCTTTTGCATAGGTGGAATACAGGCTGTCGTTCACCACTCAAGAAAGCCTTGGACTCCTCTGGCCAGTGGGCAAAAAGCTTGCCATGGCTGAAAAAAGAAACATGCTTAGTAATATAACTAAACATGAAGCCAACTTTTGAAGAAACTGTATAAATGCAGTGTGCTAATCAAGTTTATAGCCGATTTGATTATTAGTTAAAGCACTGCTCCTTAATGATTAGAACAGTTTAAAAAAGAGGTTTTTAGTTTTGCTCTTGTACAAGAAAATCAAATTTTCTATTTTTTTTAAATAACTATGCATTATAAGCCATGAATGTTTTTTCCCCGTGGAAAAAATAAATTTCCAAGTGGAAAGAATAAAAAATAATGACAAGAAAAATGAGAGCACAGCAATCGCATTTAAATACTTGTCCAGTCCAAAGTTCTCCATCAACAGCAAACACCACAACTTCCGAAGGGTAGACATGTCCAGCTGAACACAAAATAAGTAGATTAATGATGTTATATAACTAACATACAGTACATCTCACCATTAGCATGAAGATTCCAGTCATTTCCATATGTTTGTTGGGGAAACCTCTTAGAGGAAAAAAAAAACATTTGTGAGTGTCCATTGTTTTATATCAACTTTTTATTACTTTTGTGCAGCACCACTCCTTTTTTCATGTATTTATATTGACCTAATGCATTTTTATATTCTATATTCCATGCACTAACCTTTCCTCTCCTGCAACCTGTACTACAAAAGATTATATTCAATATCAACATTTCTTTTATTTTTTTAACCGAGAGAAAGAAAGAGGGAGAGAGAGAGAGACTGAGCAGGCATCCAGATTGGTCTCTTTTAGTTAAGACAAATTGTACAACACACTATAAAGAATAACTCAAATGTATTTCTAAAATGTAAATATATAATATTTACTTCTAACTCGAGGCCGGTCTTTTCACTCCAGTGCCCTGGATTGATCCTTTTTGCAAGATCCCAGTCAACTGGAGCCAAAGATAAAGCTTTCTGAATACTGGTCATAAGAACGTGACCATCCCAGAACAAGGTCTGCAGAACATGACCTTATGCATGCATTAAGAAAACCAACTGGAACATCTTACCTAACTTTTGCCAGACAAAAGATTATGTAAATCTCAAGATCATCAAGGTCCTCAGAACATGACCTTATGCCTGCAAAAGGCAAATACATGCAAAACTCTGGAACTTCTGTGAGACCATCTCAGAACAGAAATTAATTATTTCATTATTGTAACCTTAACAGAGCTGTGTATCTTTGAGCACTGAATCCACCTGGTGCCTGGAAACATTTAGAATCAAGAAAGAGAATCTCTCTCTGCACTGGCTTCAGAACCTAAAGGAGACTTCTATTCAATGCTGAATAAACACTGCAGTAACTTTAAGGACAATGGTGAACTACACAAATTAATGTGAAATACTCAAAGAAATCTAATAGCATGTAATCAAATAGCATGAATTGTAGAAAACTGTCGAAAAACATTATGGTGAATTTAAATGAAATATCAATCTAAACGTAGCCCTATTTACACACAACTGGAAGTGCCCTGGCGTCCACAGTGGAATTATGATTGAGTCATTGGTGTAAACAGTAAGGAAACAGGTAAGAAATATATAAAGATATCAAACCATTTAACACATGGATATATTTGGGTATACTCACAGGAAGACTTAACATTGGATCACAGTTGCTGGGGGGTAGCCAAGCTGGTACAACATACAGATCGGCAATGTAAACCCCTTTCCCCTGTTAAGTGTTTGGAGACACTATGTTGTCATACAACTAAAACATAAAAAACATCATTGCTTCATTCATCATTTAAACTGTACCTTTGCATGGGCGATTCTTTCTATCTACTCCAAACAACTGTTTCCAATCTGAAAAACACACAGCTCATCAAAAACATTTCTAGCAAGAAATGTGTAGAAATCAAAACTCACTGTGGACTCCATATTCTCATTCAAACCCAGGCTCCTAAAGTCAGCCCGAGTAAGAAATGCTTTTGCGGTTCGAACAATAAGTTCTGTTCCTGGTCTCTCAGTGTCAAGTACATAGTCCAGCTAATAGAAGTCCAATATCAGAAATTAGGTTTAAAAATATATTTACTGTAATGCTGTGTAAGTTACATTAAATAAAACTAACCAGTTCTTTTTGAGCTGTATGATATTGTAAGGTCCAGCTTGCACGACATGCTGAAATATTTCCACATTTTGTTATTGCTTCACACCAAAGTCCACATGGTGTTTTGCCAGGTGATACAAGAGCACAAGGCAGCAGTGACATGAAAGTTGACAATTTCTTTATTAGCTGGAGTAAAAAAGAAACACCTTCACCACTCGACTCCAGAGACTCCTCCAAATGTTGCTGTACAGGGGTGGTACGTCTTGACTGACTTGATGCCTTTTAACTGGCCTGTGTGGCTAGAGAAATTACAATTTAAAATAAGTTTTGAAAAATTATAAGAAACAAACACATTAAAGAGGTCATCTGATGTCCACCAACCTACTATTGATTGTCAGAGAAGTCAGAGAAAGTGATATTTGCAATGTCATGAGATCTGTGACCATGCTGTAATTGGTGCTCCAAAATCTTTTTGTTTGTTGTGTTTTTGTAATGGATTATGTTGCGCATCATGAAGATGTGTGTTGAAGCTGCCATATTGTTCAGAAAGTAGTTGCTTTTCCATAAGCTTGCAAAGAACTGCTCCTCAATTTGTCTGTTTAGCCATCCTTGTAGCTCTGGAACCAAGTTAATTTGTCTCAGTACATCCGGAGGGTCTTTTGTGTTGGACTCAGGAAGTCTGTCATAAAGAACATAGTGATCAGCTGATCCAGTGATGGGGTGGCTTTGTGGACTTGCGTAAATTTCCATGTGTGGCAAGACCTCGTGCAAAATCGTAAGCAGGTGTCTCCAAGAGAAAAGGAGGTCAGGATCGTCCCTAGGACTCTCAGCTCTCAAATTAAACTTCAGGCTATACACAACACCATGTGGACATAATATGACAGACCATCCACCTAGAACAATAATTAAAATTAATTATATATGATAGGTCTATATAGAAGCAACATTACTGGTGCAATACCTAAAAGAAAATTCACGGCTCTTATCTGATGCCCCCCAGATTTTTTGGAAAACCTTGTCATAACATTGACGTGTCCTCATCTCTGCTCGTAACCTTGATAACATGTCCATGCGAGAACCTCTGTAATCAATATTGCATGCCCTGCAGAGTTTTCTGATAACTTCAACCTTATTGAGGTAATAATAAAATGTCATTCAACATGCAATAATAAAGATCATCGTTCCCCAACAATTCATCTTAATTGATTTAGTGAAGGATAATTAATGAATGAATGATATTTAAAACCTTCTACCTTCTGCTTCATTAACTCGTCCACAAGATGATCTTCAGATAAATTAATGATCCGTGCTTCTTCTGGAACAATCTTTGAAGTTGTTACTTTCTCAGATTCAGTATTGAGTACCATTTGGCCCTTCCTTGTACAATTTCCAATCCATGGAGCCCAGTTCTCATAGGTGGGTTCCACTGCAAATGGGTTCTGCGCATGACCTGAGGGTAATACGATTTAGTTCAATGTCATTTAAAAACTAAAATAACAATTTAGATGATATAATAAAACATTTTAGGAACCAGTTACAAAATTTAAATGGTTAATTGCTTGGAGAGAATCCATGTGCAATCATCTCAAGGCAAACAGATTGCCAAAACTGTTCAATGTGCATTTCGCCTTTGAATTCGCAAGGTGGCTCTTTGAGGTCACTCACTTTGTTGTAAAAGGAAATAATGGAAGATTTTTTTTCCCCTGGTACAAAATGTAACATTAACGAAGAGACATAATTCAAATGATTTTTACCTGTTAAGCCGAAAACACCTTTTGTATGAAGGTCCATGATAACAACTGGGGGATGTTAACCACAGTTTATACATGAATAACTGTAGTCATTATCTGTTAATGCTTCAAAATGCAAGTAACCATGGAGAAGGCTGTCTCTGTTTGGGTACTTGACTCCCCTGAGGCCTTCCAAAGTGTTGATGGCTCTAGAAATATGATTCTGAAAGAAAAAGGCACAGAGTGAAGAGAAAAATATAGATCATGAAAATCAAGCAAAACGAAATTAATCAATCAAGCTCTGTCTTATGCACATTCATACAAACCTGCAAGCCTTGTCTAAGGTACAGACAATGTTCAAGACTCAAAAACAAGTGATTATCAAAATTGTGGAGTCCATCCTGCCATTCCTGGTACCTGTAAAGTACATGACATACAGGGCATCTTCTTGTGTAGACCAAAACATCTGAAAAACAAACAAAAAGTGTTTTCCAGTATTATCTCCGTGTTGGGAGAAATATGCAAGGCCACACATTTAAGTCGATATTTAACTTACCATGCACAACACCTGCCATTGTTGCAATTTTTGCCTTTTTTGTGACCAACTGAGGCTTTACAAGTACTGTTTGTTCAGAACAAAATGTACATGATGTTTCCGCAGGATACAATTTTGTAGGATACTCAAGTAATGTCTTGGGTTGGTTTATTCCATCTGGGAGAAAAGCTGGGAGTTTCTTTTCATCAAAGATATGTTGCACACTTCTTTGCAAATCAACGATGGGTACATGAGTAATACCTTCTTGCATTGTTTCTGCATCTGCTGGTTTAGATGGTTCAGTCCTGAACAAGTCTCTTTTAATTTGAAATAAGTGCCTTTTACCAATGTCTTTGTGAGTACAGGATGTGCGAGCCTTTGCACAGGGACAGTGCCAAGTGACGTCAGCCGATTTATAGCAGACCATCACTCTACCGAGACGATTATAATGATGTATTGTAGGCTCATATATGGATAGTGTAATCTGCTTATCAGAGTCACCAAATTCCACCAACACAGAAAATGGGACACAAGCTGCCTGTGCTGCTTTTTGTCTTTTTAGGCAAACTGCTTTCTTTTCATTTCCAAAAATTTAATTACCACCGTTTCATCTAGAACAGTGGGATTTAAGATTTCTTCAAAAGCAGTGTCACAGCAATATAATCAAGTGAGCAGAAGTGTTCACACTGACTAAAAGGCAATCCACTTCTCTGAGCCAAAAGCTGGAACTGCCAGCATTCCTCCAGTTCACATTTAACATGATGAATGTTGCCTGTTATCTTCCTTTGTACATGGACCGGAACAGAAAAGCCATGGCCAGTTCGTTGGACTGCTGACAGTCCATTAGGTACATCAATACAAATGCTGGAAAGATGACACATCAGTGTTACATCCTGGGATCTGTCTGTATGTTTTCTTAAGATGTGTGTGTTCGAGTTCTTTTTGAGCAAATATAATGAGCAATGAGGGCACTTTGTTGTTTCTCTTTTTTTAAAACAGGATTGTGGACCCAGCACATTTGTTTGGGAGGGCTCTTGTGCTGGAACAGGTAGGTTGTGAGGAGGTTCTGGTGCTGGAACAGGTAGGTTGTGCGGAGGTTCTGGTGCTGGAACAGGTAGGTTGTGAGGAGGTTCTGGTGCTGGAACAGGTAGGTTGTGAGGAGGTTCTGG
>JBBPCX010026436.1:0-16448 GCA_037974365.1 Hydrocynus forskahlii | reverse complement strand
CACACACCCTACTGAAATCATCACACCCACACACACACACACACACACACACACACAGACATATAGCCCACTGAAAGCATACACACACACACACACACACACACACAGAGAGCGTAGTGAAAGCAGACAGACAGACAGACAGACAGACACATACAGTCACATACAGTCACACACAGACACACAGACACACAGACACACACACACACACACACACACACACACACACACACAGTAAAATATGCATGTTATAATTCTCTGAAATGTACTACAGTATAAAGTCGGCCCATGATATAAATCACACAACATTTCCTTTCAGGTTCAGAGTGAAAGACAGCAGTCTAAGTGTGGGGAAATGGATTTATGAGAGATAAAAAGAGAGAGAGAGAGTAAAAGAGAGAGAGGGAGAGAGGGAGAGAGGGAGAGGGAGTGGGATTGAAAAGGAGAGTTTGAACGATAAAGAGAACGAGAGGAAGGAGTAAAAGAAAAAACTGAACCAGTCAAAAGGCAAATGAGAAAGTGATGAAAATCAACAAGGAAATGTCTTGCTTTACTTGCATATCGGCAAATTATCTAGAAGATGTTCAAATAATTAAGAATACTTTGGTAAGGGGGGGGGGGCAGCCCCTTGTGGTGCTCTTACAGCTCTGTAGTTCTCAAGTACATGAGAATTATGAAGCCACGGGTGTTTTTGCTCACTAGTGCACTTTGGGTCAAATGCATGTACAAACACGAAACACGCCTTGATGCGACCGCCATCTGTTGAGCCCACTAACTGCACTCATGAGACACTGGGTTTTAAAGACACACTTAAATAACAGTCCTGCAGTCTTCTCAGACGTGTGATCCCTCGAGTTTCAAGAGTTATATTGATGGTAAACATTCTTTCAGCACATGTTTGAGGCTCATGTCTCTGTCTCACCACTGTGTCTGTGGTAACAGTTACAGACAGTCTCTCTGCAACACGTCTTTTGAGACTCTAGTGCAAAGTTACACTTCATTTTAGAATGCCAAAGGAACTCAACTACCGGGAGCTGCTCAAATGTTAGCAAACTCTGTGGAATGTGTGATCAGTTGCGATATGTAATATCTCTACCCACATTTTGCGTGGACCTCCCTCAAACACATATGTATAAGGAAGAGAAACACATTGTGCATATGGGTTGTCTGCACTGTACATGTGTTTTACGATGCATGACCCTCCCACATATCCTGTTGAACTAACTTACATTCAATTTGGAAATGTCCTAAAAAATTACTTTTTGGGGCTTTGGTTTGGTTCCAATGGAGTTTTTTGTTTATTAATGAACTTGTAGGTGAGATGCCGTTTGCATCAGCAAATCAGCTCATTTTAAAATGACATGTTGGCCACATGATACATGTATATGTATATCCTAAGGGTCCCGTCCAAAATGCAAATATTAAAACCCAGCTCTGCCCAAATCCCTCTTTATAAGCACACTGTTGATGTCACCAAGGTGTGGACTTTGAGGAGGACCCCAGTGCTTATGGCACCTTTAGGGACAGGTCTGAAGAGAATGGGCTTACTGGGCTGGAATCAGGAAAACAGTTTAAGATGTGGATTTGGTCAGAAGTAAGTGTGTGTGTGTGTGTGCGTGTGTGTGTGTGTAATAGAAGTAGCAGTAGCACTAGTAGAGAAAGGCTGGCTAGACAGAATGGGGCTAGGAACACTCCCGAGGCAGGACATCCACACAACTGAGAGTGCACTAATGAACAGTGGTGGAGTTCCACAAATACACACCTGACAGAGAGAAAGAGGTCGACACACACACACACACACACACACACACACACATACACACACATACACACTTTCAACCAGACTACCATTTAGTGCCATACTGCCATTTAGTGTACAGTTCATTGTTTTACAGTCTGCTTAGTTATGAATACATATAAAATAACCATAAAATGTGTTGATCTCAAACTACATACTAAAATGAGCATAAACGAGGTTCATACCGACAGGTAGCGCGCTCTATGGTGGATATTCTGCCGGAGGCGTAGGCCGGCCTGAGGCATTACTGCTGGACACCCAGCCTCTGCATGGCTCCAGCACTATGTGAGTCTGTTTCATCAATGTGTGTGTGATCATTCTGTCAGTCAAACTCTTTCTTGTTTCTCAGACCCATTACAGAGCACAACAGGTAGTGGGTTTGTGCTCCAGTGGGAGGAGGGTTGAGGGCCCGTCTCCATGAGGAGGTGTGGTGGGATCCTTCTGAATAATTTTAAGGAGGGACACACACGCAATCCAAAAGGACACAGTCACTGTTGAACTTCCCAAATGTTTACTTTTTAGGAAAAATGAAACATTCAGTTTAAGTTCAAGATTTTGACATTGTACACCATTACTGTTGGTTCACTTCTTAGGAGATTTTTACAGAGTAAACCACAGCTGGCATTTACATGCTGCATTTTCCGGACAACTCCCATGTAACATCTTGTCCATGACATATTATATATAAAAGTATCTACACAATGGGAATCTTCTATATATAAATCTTACCTCAGTAACAAAATACTTTTTACTCTGTAGCTTTTGTTTGTTTTATTGGTCTTGACAGAGTAGATTAATGTTGTTTTTCTCCAGCTTTCCCAACAATGTGAGGATAATTTCAGATATATTAAAATATATGAAATCAAACACAGGCACCCCCACTTGCGTGTACACACACACACACACACACACACACACACACACACACACACACACACACACACACACACAGATTAATGAAATGTCTCTGCTCATAGTAGAGAGGATGTACATGCGAGTGTTGCTCGCTACTTTAATAAAAACAGAACTGTCTCCTCTAACCAAGGATTTCACTTCAGAAAACAACTCTGTTTAAAAAAATGTTTTTAATAATAAGCTTGCTTTTTCTCAGTTTTTGATCACATATTAAACACAAAGTTTTTGTTTTGAGAAAAGGATGTCACAAGTAATAGTTTTCATGAAAATCTCACTTGGCTATAACAGATGCAGACATATTCTTTCATTTCATTTGGTTTTCATTCATTTGAAGAACATGTATGCAGCAATTACACCTGGGCTGAAGGGCCTATTACTTACATTTTTGTATATTAAAACCAGACATTTTTACATGTTCTCTTGAGGGCCGATATAAATATTTCGCCTTCTCACACAAGACTGTACCTGGGACTGTAAATACGAATACATGGTCGTAGTGGCAAAAACAGGTTTTGTCTTTTCCTTTAGACCTCCTATTTCCAATTTTCCTGTCTGTTTCTACCACATGGAGAAAGCGGGTGTCACAGTGTTTGACTCACAACTCACGTCCAAGGAATTCCAGAGTGTTTGACTGTTAGCGGTTTTGGTAATTTACTGCAAAATAAACAATACAAAAATAAAAATGCAAAGGTTTGCAAAAGAGTACTTTCCAATGGCGAAATAATCAGACCACGATTCAAATGTCCCTGCACCAAACGCAGGACCCGAGCTGACTTGAACTGAGGTAAGCCGAGGGAAGCTGAGGTGAGCCTGGTGACTCGAGGTGAGCTCGGGAGAGCCGAGCCGAGGTGACCGAGGAGTTGAGGCGAGCCGAGGTAAATGACTGTATCTGCTGGCCCCGCCTCCTCCCAGTCATGCGCCACCGGCTTCAATTTATAGGATGGCCCCATCACCACCTGAAGAGGGTGCAGTCTTACCAAATCCAGAAACGAGAAAAGGTGTAAGTAAATTGTGAAAATATAAAAAACTTAAATGCAGCTCCTACAATGGTAATTCAATCAGAAGCAGCTGTGAACACAAGCCAGGGTCAAAATCCCAGTAAAGTTGCCACTTCATTTTTTCATGCATAATTTCTAGGACGATGCCTGTGGAAAAGACCTCAAGGTCTCAGGTGTGCGTGTACAGAAGCTGTGAACTGTTATATTACCAAGAGCTTTTGTGAGTGAAGAGATCACTGGAGTATTTTATACCTGATTCTATTAATAAGAGGCAAAAATCGGAGCAGTAAAGCAGAACGCTTCTGTTTTCACAGATGAGGTTTCAGTTTTAATGAGAGAAAAAAAGAGAGTGTAAATGAAGAAGCTGCACACTATTCATGATGAGGACCTCCTCTCCTGTTTTCTGGTGTTTGCATGGCATGTTTGAACATGTGAAACCCACTAAAATACTATTTCCGAGCTGAATGTGTGAATCAAAACTTTGAATAGTACCAGTTAGAATATCCAGAGACATAAATGGGGATGAGAACCAAAATAACCTTAAAGGACTTAAATAACATCTGTTCTGAAGGGCTCTATGGACTACATGGAACATATGGAATGGGGAGTGAATGATTTTTAAAAAAAATGTATTTTGAAAAGTCACACATCCCCAAATTTTTTGACAAGCAGCGCGTCTGACATATGCAATATGGGCAGCACTGTCAGTGGGTGACAGCAAACAAGCGTGAGAAAACGAGCGAGAGAGAGAGAAAGAGTGAGAGAGAGAGAGAGAGAGAGAGAGAGAGAGAGAGAGAGAGAGAAAGAATATGCGTGAATAAGTGGGAGGAAGATCCCGCCGATAGAAAAAGAGCCAGAAAGAGAAGCCCCATTGAGCAGCTCTTCCCGGTCTGAAAACCAGACAAAGCCACATGCAGCGAGGCCACACATTCAGAAGGTCCAAGCAACCCACACACCTCTGCACACACACCGCACACAGCAGGGGGAGCGAGGAGGCTGGGGAAGAGTGCGAAGAGGAGAGGTGGAGGACAGCTGGGAGCTCAGCGGTGGTCCTTGCTGGTGAGAAATCCAGGCCACCTTTAGAGTTTAGGGAGGCCGATTACACACAATGACCACTGGCGTGACACTGGGTGTGGGTAGGTCCTCCTGGCAGAAAAATCACTACGTGGAGGCCAAAGCCTCAGTCATTCAAGTCCTACACCTAAATCATGCAGCATGTTGTAAAACGTGCATATAAAAATATTATTTTAATATAAAAAAATAATATTTTAATATAAAAAAATATTATTTTAATATAAAAATATTAAAATAAACAAAAATTATCAGCACTGGTATCTGTGTATCTGTATCTTTACTATCTGTAAACCTAAAATATTGTAACATTATAATGTATTCATTTTTTCCTCCTGTCCCTACTTTGGGTCAGTTTTTAACCTATAAAACATTGTAAGTTTTATGTGTTTTATTTTAGGAAGACTTGGCTCAATGCACCCATTAATGTTCATTAAAGGCTTACTACTCCCTAAGGCTTATTAGTAACAACATGGAAAGCAAAAACAAGTTATTCTGGAAGCTTGGCTATTTTTAAGGGCCTTTTTTGCCATACATTTCCCAAACAAATACCAGTTTTATGCAAACACCTACACGGTAGGATGCCGCCACCGCCATGCTTTACTATAGGCATGATGTTCTTTGAATGATGACTCTTACCGGGTTTCCATCAGGGGCATCCTTTGGTGTTGAGGCCAAATAGATAGATTTTGGTCTCATCTGACCAGAACCCCTTTTTCCACTTCCTCAGAATCTTCAAGGTATATTTTCGCAAAGCCTAACTGAAACTCTGTGTATCATTTCTCATGCAGTTTTTTACTTTTTTTTTGCTACCCTTCCACACAAGCCACATTTGTGAAGCACATGTGATATTTTGGTCCCAGACACACATTGACCACTCTTCACCATAAATTCCTGTAACTGTTTCAAAGTTGCCACCAGGCCTCTTGGTTTCCTGCTCACTCTCCCATCCAGTTTGGAGGGACCGCCTGATCCGGGGAGGGTCCTAGTAATACCGAACATTTTCCATTTCTTAATAAGACTTTACTGTGCTTGATAAAGCATTTGATATTTTTGTATCCATATCCTGACTCGTGTCTGTCCAGAACTTTTAAAAGTGCCGTGCCACCCATAGTTGACTGTTTGCTTTCATTTGCACTACCAAGCACTGGAACACTCCAGGAATGCCCATTTTTAGGATGAACTAACCAAAGAGAGAAGAGGTGATCCTTAATCCATCTCAGTGATTCTGATTTTTATTTAATATATTTTTCTGTTGCTATCATATCCTTCACTTGCACTGAGTAACTACAGAGGGAAAATTTTTGGTGTATGTCTTTATTTCAGGCATTTTGGTAAAGCACTAAAATGTCAATATTTTGAAGGATACCAACTTCATGTTTGTTTGAGGAGAAATCCTGGAACGTATTCAGTGTAAAGTGACCATTCTGTCGTACGTGAACACACAAGAGTACACAGTGTGAACAGCACAAATTTCTTCCTCTGTATTTAAACCCATTCACCAAGTGAAGCAGCAGGCAGTGTGTGGGGACGGTATCTTGCTCAAGGGAACCTCAGTGGTGCCACTGGCAATTTTGGGATTCGAAACCACGACTTTCCGACCGCAGGGTGAACTCCCTAACCACCAGGCCACCAGCTGCCCGAAAACAGAAGTCAAAACAGAAGTCACCGACACATGTCAAATGCATTAATCGGAACTGATGACAGTCTTATTAGATGGATTGGAATGTCAAACATTTTCAACGCCCAAACCCCCAAAAAAACAAAACAAAAACAAAACCCCACTACACATATTTCTTCCGATCCTCACTGCAGTGCATGAGTCCTCAGGTAAATATGTGAACATGCAGAGAATTTTCTTGGCAGCAGATGCCTGGCACCTGCACTTCTCTTTTGATAACAGCAATCACTCAAGTGATTCTGCCTGTTTTTAAAGGGGTATCCAGGGGAAACAAGCAAATGTGCAAATTCGAAAATATGTGTCACAGATCTGCCAAAGCGCTCATGAGGCTCATTCATGCTCAGTATTCATGCCTGTTCAACTGAGGGCTGTGAGCTGTCATTTATCACTAATGGCCAGTTTTGCTGTGTGTAATGCAGTTCAGAAAAGCGACTTGATGTGGGTTTAAAACCGCCTTGCTTTCTATTTTCTGCTTACAGTAAGAAACCTGCTTCAATCCTTTACACCAGCCCATAACTTTGAAGCTCTCCCTTCTCTTGACCTATTTTTCTAATGGGTACACAACAGGTCACACAATTCTGTGATTAAAGCCTACTGTGACTACAGGCTAGAGGACTAGAGCCAGACGCTCCTCTGGTAAGACTAAACCCACCTGTGCGGCACACTCCGAGGACTACATAACAGTTACACTACCAGTCAAAATTTTGTTCTCAGTCAAAACCTTCTCAGTCAATGTTTTTTCTTTGTTTTTATTATTTTCTACATTGTTTGAAAACAAACAAAATGATGAAGGAACACATGGAATTATGCAGTAAACAAAAAAAAGGGTTAAACAAACCAGAATATGTTCTGTAATAGGTTAATGATGGACTGTTGTTTCTTTTTACTTAGTCAAGTGGTTCTTGCTAGAAGTAGAAGCAGAACCGTGGAGTAGAACCGTAGTGGAATAGGATCACTAACTGTGTACCAACCTGACCATCACAACTGATGGTCCCAAAACCATTAAGAACGCAAGAAATTCCACTAATGAACTCTTGACGAAGAACATGAATTAAATACTATTCCAGGTCGATTCCTCATGAATCTGACTGAGAAAATGCTAAGAGTGTGCAAAGCTGTCATCAGAGCAATAGGTGATGTTTTCAATATTAATCTACAATGTAGTCAAAAATAAAAACAAAGGAAATCATTGAATGAGAAGGTGTGTCCAAACTTTTGACTGGTAGTGCATATCAACAACTGAACCTGCTCAAGACTTGGGGACTAAGGTTTGTATATATATATATATATATATATATATATTTACACGGAAGGATGTAAATCACTTTCAGTCAAAACTGTAATCATGTTTTACATTTTCAGGCAAATAAATCAATAACAGCAAATGTGTTTAACTGAAAATGGCACAAAATTAACTAAATGTAAAAATGTTTCTTACAGCTTTCATTTCTGTCAGACTAGTTTGGACTATTCTACATGCATCTTGTAAAGCACCCAAGTAATCCCAATCACAGATTTACACTCATCAGTCCATAAACCGCACTCCACAACTGGGGAGTCCAAAGTACAAATTCTCTTTTATTTCTGTTTCCTTTTCTCAGTACCAGATTCTTGAACACCTACACATCCTTTCAGAGCCGGCGTCGAGTTGTCTTCTCATACAGAATATTTTCAGATGTGAAGTGAGAGTGAAGCCTGATTTTCTCTTCTCTCGCAAAGGTGAAAGTGGTGCAGTTTTGGTGATCTACCAGGTCTTGCACATCCTTGAATTTTTTTAAACTCCAGTTTTGGAAACACCTGTGTTTTATTCATTATACTTTGACCATGCTCTTTCTTATAAAAGTGGGACATCCCTTTTGAGAAAAGTACAGGCAGATGAGGTGTATGTGTATAGCTGCTTGAGTAAATGTCAGAATCTTTGAAGGATAACAATAAAAGTGAGATCTGTGGGAACAGCGTTTGTTGGTGCGGCACAGCTGTAAATGGTTGGTTTTAAGATCAGAAGAATGAAAAAAAATTTGTGTCAAAAAAATTTGTCATTTGAATTTTCTGACCAAAAAAAATCCAAACTACAGGAAAAGAAAAGACATTCTTTACTTTTGAGTCAATGTAAAGAGCTTTTAAAATACGTAATTTTGGACATACAGATATAATGGAAATATACATAAAAATTTGAGATACATGTTTTTTGCATAGTGGTACTGTATTTTTTTTTCTGAAAAACGAATAACCTGCTTTGAGTAGACAATAAATAGAGAACATGTTACCTTCAGACTTTTGCACAGTACGGTGCATCTATTTTTCTCTTCAATACATTTTCTCTTCATTAATTTAGATTTTTTGCTATGCTATCTCTTTAACAATAGGCCACAGACAGAAGTGGGACTTCCATCAAGGAGAAGTGGAGAGATGAAGTGATCACGCTCGTACAGAGGAAGGAGAGGGTTGCCTTTCTGCTTTAGCCGCCTTCACCATAAGCCTGCTCTAATCGCATTCACAATGAGAGAAGTAGAATGTAGAAACGGGAAAAAAAAGACGCAAGGTAAGCTACCTCGCCTACTTTCCGAACAGGGAGAGACGATCCACCGAGTCAGAAGAGGATTTCACCTCTCCAGGTCTGACACTTGTGAATTAAACAGAGATCAAATCTATAGAGGCTCTTTGAAGTGCTGTTCTAACTGACAGTCTGCGGTGGAACACAATACACAAACACTCAAATCACCGCATGTTGAGTTTTCTAACTGCCTCTACAATGAACGTCTCCATGAGTTTCTGTCACACACGTAAACACATCACAGCGAGGAGGCTGACAGGGCCGTAGCAGCATTTTAAACATGTACTCAACATCGTAGATGCCAGTGCATTTATAACTCTATCTCTAAAATGTAGTTCATGCAAAGAGAACTGGCACAATCCAAGGCTCTAACAACCAGTGCTATTCTAAAGCTGGAGACGGCACAGTGTCTGATTTAATGCCAGCCATGTTGTTGATGAATTGCTGGGGCTGAACGTGTTCCCCATGGAGTATCATCCACTCTCTCTCACACACACGCACACACACACACACACGCGCGCACACGCGCACACACGCGCACACACACGCACACACACGCACACACACGCACACACACAGACACACAGACACACAGACACACAGACACACAGACACACACACACACACACACACAGATACACACACACACACACACACAGACACACACACACACACACACACACACACACACATACACACTCAATGTCCAGCCAGTGAACTCTTTCCCAGCCAGAAGCGCAGCTGCTTCACTCCCTCTCCAGATAACATTGGAGGAGCCACTGGAGGATTCGTGCTGGAAGAGGCAGAACATCAGGCTGGACCAGGAATAGTGAAGTCCAGCCAGGCTCAGGCAAGCACAGCATGTGTTGGTGTGGTTCAGGGCCACCACTCCACTAACAAATGTTTCAGTGCCTGTGTGCCCATAACTCAAAGTCCAACCACGGCAGAGAAAATACCATAATG
The DNA here is from genome assembly GCA_037974365.1 of Hydrocynus forskahlii. Lineage (NCBI taxonomy): Eukaryota > Metazoa > Chordata > Actinopteri > Characiformes > Alestidae > Hydrocynus > Hydrocynus forskahlii. The sequence goes on along the minus strand of JBBPCX010026436.1, from coordinate 6,471 downwards.
AGTGATGCTGAGAATGGAGTTGTGATAAAATTCTTCATATTTCAGTAGTCTTTCTTTTTATCACATACATGAATAAACGTATATACGTGTTTTACCTTTGTAAAATATGTTAACCCAAGTTAGAAACTGCACTAAGCACAAAATAGTGTGTGCAATAAACGATGTGTACTTTTTTTCATTAAGAAAACACAATTGTACATCCTAGGCTTAATAACTTTTAGGAATAATACGCCTGCAGTTTAAAATATAAATCGAACATTAACATGCATTCATAATTCAGTTGTTTATATTTCACCAGTCCATCAATAATATTATTTCTTTCCTTCATTCATTCATCAAAAAAACAAAACAAACAAAAACAAAGTGCTCAGCAGCAGCTAATACGACTGGGCAGGGTGCTGTGAGCCACTGATGTGTCAGAATCATTCAGCTCGGAGCTTTGTCTGGCTCCTCTGGGTGAGGAGCGGCGGCGCGTGGCTGTGATCGCCAGCCAGGCCAGAACTGGAGCTCCAGTGGGCAGTTTAATGAAGTGATCAGAGGCAGGGGACTTCAGCTACACAGCGGCCCGCCCCGCCCGTCCCCCACAGGCCCCACAGGTGTTGACGGCATCGTTTTTCGTTTCTGCAAACAGCATACGGCGATGCGGTCTCACGCTCTGGATATTCACCTGAGGATTCATGTTGCTTCTCTTTTTCTCGCTTTAGTGGTGCTTTACTCGTTTTATTCCTCTTTACTTTTCAGTTCGGTGTGAGGCCTTCAACAGTGCTGCCGCAGCAAATTCCGCTCAGGTCACAGCCATGTTCGAAGCAAAGCATTCCTCAGTGATGCCATGGCAACAGCAAGCGACTATTTAAATCTATTGTCAACGTAGCCCAAGTCTTCCTCTTAAATTGCCGTTCTCTTTTCTCTGAGAATCTGCTCTTTTCTCAGTACGGCGTCCAATACCCTCAGACAGCAACAGTTAACCACTGTAATCCAACGGCCCCCCCGCCTCCCAGTGGTCTGTGGTGGTACTGCTAGGGTTTCATTGGTCAAGTTTTTCTTTAAATTGCAAACCTTTTATTGACACATAAAGAAATGTAATCAAACAATGTTAAATATGACAATGCATCAACGTGGTGATAATTATCAGCAAAAAAATTAAACATGTTTAGCTTATCGATCGGTCCGACAAAATGCGCACCTGGCAACATAACTGACACAGCTAGTGTCAGCCAGCTACGTTTATGTTTGGAGTGCAAAATGATGTAAAAGGTTCTTGTTCTTATCATATGAAATCGATCATAATGGTGCTAGCATTACTGTTTTCTTTGTCTGTTTAATTTCTTTACACTGAAAAGGAGTATTTCAGTATTCAAACGCTGGCACCCCCTGTGGTTAACTGAGCGCTTGAGTGCCCATGGACATCCTTAATAGTGGGAGGGGCTTGAAACAAAACTCATGGGTAGCATGGGTGTGTGAAAATAGCACTCTTTAGTAATTAAAAGAAGTAATGCTTCTGAAATCATGTTCTGCTCCCCTCTTCTTTTACTTGCTCATTTAAGATTCTTTTAAAAATGAAAGCAAAATGAACTGCCACTCATAATCCCAGGACTGCCAGTGGCGCCACTAAGGTTTGCTTGGACGAGGTACTGTCCCCACACAATGCTCCCCGGGTCCGGTGTTCCTAGCTGCCCACTGTTTCACTCAGGTGAATTAAATGCAGAGAACAATTTTACACCGTTCACACTGTGTGAGCTAGACCACCCTGGAGTGAATTTAGTATGTATACAGGTACATGCACTCATATTTCAGGGTTATTGATCTAAGGGTATAAAGTAAAGGTGTCCTAATAGTCACACGTAAACACAACACAGCACACAGTGTGAACGGTGTGAAATTTGTTCTCTGCATTTAACCCACTCACCAAGTGAAGCAGTAGGCTGCCACCAACAAGGGGCGCCCTGGGAGCCGTGTGTGGGGACGGTATCTTGCTCAAGGGAACCTCTGTGGTGCCTCTAGCAGTCCTGGGATTCAAACCCACACCCTTCTCATTGCAGAGGCAACTCCCTAACCACCAGGCCACCAGCATAACGTTATGCTTATAAGGTACGGGATGGGATTATCAGTATCAAGCTTGGTCATTCTACCACTGACAACTTTCTATTCCATAAAAGGAGGAAAAAGTAGACAGATTGCAACAACTTTCTATTCTAGAAAATGAGGAAAAAGCACAGACAGATTGCAACAACTTTCTATTCTAGAAAATGAGGAAAACAGCAAAGACGAATTGCAATCAACAAGCGCTGTCTTGTCTTTCAGCTCCTTAGAGCCCCTCAGTGACAGGTAGACTGACCACAGAGGGTCACTGTGAAGCTGTCTGAGTACTGAGCTACCTGAATACCCAGCAGGGTTGGATCTGTACCATCAGTAATGCACAGTTACTGTGATATTTTTGAAAGGGCTCTAGGAGGATTTAACTAGCAACAGGAGAGATATTGTAACAACCTGGCGTGTTTTTATAGAATGGGAAACACAGTAAACTAAATCAGGTCAAGATGGATGAAACTGTTCACTGTGTGAACTATTCAAGATGAATGGACCATCAAAAATGGTGCAACCCACAACAAATGTTTATATTAATAGATATATAATGATAGATAATTTTAAAAAATCTACATCACAATACAAGATATTTTTACTATATTTTTTTATGCACTGCACGGCAAGTCCAAGCAATCAGTACTAGACTGAGCATGCAGTTTTGATAATGGTAAGCTTTCTTTAAGTAATCACAATGTTCAGGATATGCTCAGAAAAGAATATGGTGACATAATTTTTCATAAAAATGATGAATATCGTGACATTGTTCAGCTCTATATCGAAGAACATTCTTGCTTCTCACAGAAAGAGATGTGGAGGTAAATGAGGTTGTATAATGTGCATCTTTCAGTAAATAAACAGGGAAATTGCCAGGCAGCGATGCACCTCAATCCAACCACATTAATTCCAATTTGAAAGAAAAAACATCTTCTGTTAATAAGCTGCAGTCATTCCACAGTTTACATATGTTATGCCAAAAGCAAACAAATTATGACATTTTCCTCTAAATGTTGAATTCTAGTAGTGACACGCTCTCTGTAAATCTTTTAAACACCACTTTGAAAAAGACACAAAACTACTATGTATATGCCAGTTTCAAAGCCACATCATATTACAACAACAAGACTAGGTGGGAATTGTGACCCTGAGAATTATATTACATGAGCCAAAGTATGAGCACAGCCCTCCTAATAATTGATCACTCAGTGATAAATTAAGCACACTGCATTGCAATCTTCATGAACAAACACTGGCAGTAAGTGTAAAGCATGTGTAAAGCGTCCATTTGTCATACATGAACAAACCACAGCACAGCACACAGTATAAACAGAACATAACTGTTCCCTGCATTCAACCCATTCACCAAGAGAAGCAGCGGGCAGCCAGGAACACAGCGCCCAGCAGCAGTGTGTGGGGATGGTGCCTGACTCAGAGTTACCTCAGTGGTGCCACCGGCACTCCGGGGATTCAAACCCACAAACTTCTGATTGCAGGGAATCTAACAGTCTGGTGAAACTTCTGCCCTGCTAGATCTTCCTGGGTAAACAGTAACTGTTATGTGAAACAGAATCATGCTTCACTATCTGATTGTCAGATGTGTGAATCTGGATTTGGTGGATGCCTGGAGAATTCTACTGACCAGAATCCACGTTGCCAAATGTTCTGATGCTGTTTGTCAGGATAAGGCCTGGCCACTTTGCGCCAGGGCAACGTCAATGATACAGAATACAAAGAAACTGTAGACAATTTTATGGTTCCAACAGTTTGGAGAAAGCCCTTTTCTAATGTCTGTGGCTCTTTGCACAGACTGAAACATTGAATACGAGCCAGTCCATCTCATCCAATATCTCGCAAACCTCACAAATGCTCCCCTGACTGAACTCCCACAGACACACTCCAGCCTTCCATGAAGAGCAGAGGCTGACAAGGCCACAAAGCGGAGCCCAACTCCATATTAATGCCCACGTTTTTTAATGGGATGTTTAACAAGCTTATAAATGTGTGACGGTCAGGTGTCCACATACTTTTGGCTATTCAGTGCGCATTAGTGCTCATGTAATGTAACACTTACTCCATTTATTAGTTTCAAAAGACTTTATTAGGGTGGGGAAAAGAAACTATAAAAATGTTAAGTGGGGGGGAATGTAAAGTCAGAGTGAACAGAAAGAGAATTTAAAATATGTGTCATAACAACTGCCAACTAATTACTGCAGATTCAGTGTGTGAAGATACATTTTAATCAATTTGCCAGAGAAAGCAAAAATGACTCGAAGAATCCAGAAGGGGGAGCATTTTTGAATCAAACTGGTATAGCAGAGTGGATGATAGCAGTTATGGCACTTAATGGGTGCCTGTTTGGAAGAAGTCGTGTGGCGTGTTGGGGACGTCCTGCAGCTGCAGTGATGTGGAAAGAGCTCTCACTCAGATATTCTCTCCCAGTGGGCCATGGCAGATTGGTACCTGCGTGAGGCCAGCGCTTTCGGATTCTCCGATCAATGCGACCTCACTAGACTTTGATTACAGTCCTCCACATAAACCCACGTGGGCTCACAGCATGCGAGAAGGCACAGGGAAAAGGGGGAGGTCAGAAAAAGGCCTGTTTAGACTGCGAAAGAATCTCTGCTGTTTACCACACATCATCATCTTATGTAACCCAGAGAGAGGAGGGGATAAAGTCTGTGAAACATTCCCAAAGCCGGAGGCAGGCAGACCATTCCTGAATGCTTCACTCGGCCACTAAGAATGGAGAGAATGAGAATGAAGAGCCTCCAACTGCCTCCGACGCTGAGCAGAGAGAAAAGAACAAAAAAGAAAAAAAAGAAAAAAAGAAAGCAAACCCCAGTGTGCACCGCTATGACAAATGGATTTTCCCATTCACTGCAGGAGGCAGAAAAACAAGAGTTGGAGGCTGCCTGAGTTCTCTGAAAGAGACAGATCACAAAGAGACAGAGAGGAAAACGCCGCCTCTGATTACTGAGCACTTTTTCCTCATACAATAAGTTCCCATCAGAGGTGTTTTGAATGCAAAGTGTGATCAATGGATTACACATCAGTAAAAAGTTGGAACACACACAATGCAAACACTGGCAAGAGTAAGTATTATTGCACATTTTTATACACACAGTGTATGTACCATTTTCCTGGTCCCTGTAAAATTTCAATCTGTGTGAAAAAAAGGAACCTTAATGCCAATATTGTACTTTTGAGAGATTTTGTGCCAAGACTGTATCTTGGGGAACAAAAATGTACCTGTGAGATACACTGACAGTGTAGGAGTTGTATTTTGAAATGTGAATTTTGTCCATAGTTCTAACTTTATCAACTCAGTCTTGCTTCGGGTACATGAATTTCCACAGACTACACCATTCTGATGGCATAATAGTTTTGATGCCTTGTACTTAGAAAATTAACAGAGCTTTGATCGAATAGAACCACTTGTATAGAAGACTGCAGAAGATTGCGAGATTAAATGCACTAATATTAAAGATCAATCACATTAAAAAATGTAGCTTTGAGGTATATTTAGGTCCACTTGAGTGCACCTGGACGACAGACTGCGATTCTTAAGCACAGAAGAGCAGGAAGGTAAGATCTATCCTAATCATTCACCCAGCGCTGCTTCTTTCTTCCCAGCCTGCGGTGGTTATTTTGTCCAGTCCATGCATGGTTACAGTGTCGACTTCAATTTGCCCTCTCTTCCATTCTGCCCCCACAGCTACCCACCCTCTTTACCTCGCCTGCTCCCACAAGCCCCTGACTGGATTAGCCGCTCAGAGCTCTTCTCCTCCGCTCCCCCCTGTTTTCATCCACACTTTCTACGCACCTGTTCCCACTGATGAATTTATCTACTTGATGGTGCTTGAAGCCGCACAGCGGAGGGAGAGTCCCTCAGGAAGCAGCTGAGGATGACTGGTGCACATGCAGTAGGGCCACCGCACACATTTGCGAGCAGCACCACCGCAAACACAGTTGTTCAGCAAAAAATGCAGTTTTACGCAATTTCTCCTGCTATAGATCAGCCAGGATGTGTCTGGTTTCCAGCCTTGTAGGCTTAATGCTACAAGAGACAAATGTCAGTGTAGCTAAAAAGTAATAGAAGTTTACAGTGCCTTGCAAAAGTATAGTGCCTTGCAAAAAAAATATTTATGGGGGAAATATTTATTTGATCCCCTGATGAATTTGTAAGTTTGCTGACTTACAAAAAAATGAACAGTCTCTTAATTTATGAGGTAGTTTCATTTTTATGGAGCGAGACAGAATATCAACCAAAAATCAAGAAAAAAACATGTTACATAGAAGTTATAGATTAATTTGCATGTCACCGAGTGAAATAAGTATTTGATCCCCTACAACCCAGCCAGACTTCTGGCTGCCACAGACTGGCTGTGT
>JBBPCX010026386.1:0-16451 GCA_037974365.1 Hydrocynus forskahlii | reverse complement strand
GAGAAGTTTGGTAGAGCTTTTAACCATCTACTCTTATGTGGAAAAACAATCTTAAGAATGGTGGCAGGCTGGATGAGGAACTAAAGTGTGAACAGAAAAAGATCTGAGGCTCCATCTGAGCTGAACACGAGCAGAAAGAGAACCGAGTCCCTTTCAGATGAACTCGCACTGTGAACAGAAAAAGAGCTGAGTTCCCTTTCTGTTGGTCCACTTTTTGGACCACTTCTAGAGGACCGAGTTCGGTTCCTTTAAAGAGGACTATGTGAAAACACCCTTAGGCTATTAATGAGCCTCTTGCTCATGAATTCTTGTTACAGTGGAGGTCCTCGAGGAGAGAACCATTACTTTACTGCGTCATGATTTATCTGCAGGCCATTCATGAGTACTGTTCAAAGATTCATCGTAATGAGTTAAAAGATTCATTGTAATGAGTGGACAGCAATCCTAGACCAATTCATAGCTTTCAGCCTGGACTATGGAAGGTTTGAAGGGTCACGCTACAAAAATGCATTAGTGATGATGAATAATTCAGATTTATTATTGATCAAGTAACACATTAACAGTCTCTCCAAAGTGGTAGGTTATCAGGAGAAGGCAAAAATGTTCTTTACTTGTAATATAAGGTAATGTGTTTTTTACTTCAAATAACTGGAGCATTTCTTTTGGTTAATTCATTACAGTATATATTACTCCGTGTGTGTGTGTGTGTGTGTGTGTGTGTGACACTGGTCTCTGCCTGCTCTTCCTGTAGTTTCCTGTAGCTCTGTGTTGATCCTCAGCACGTTTAGCTTTCACAGCATTACTCATAGGAGTGGAAAGCACAGCTCAGTGCCTTCAATGACTACTGCATGGCTGTAAAGGTCTCTCTATTGTAGTGTGTGTCAGGACTGCAGAATGGTTGCACAGACTGTTTTAACATGTTCTGTCACTGTATAATGTTCATATTTATCCTGCACATGTACTCATGGTCTCACCTCTTCTGTTGGGTCTTGTGTTGATGTATTTTAGGGGGAGTGTTGTGCCACTTCAGGCTCTTCCGGAAACACATTATTCTTCATTATGGTGGAACTTGACTAGAGCAGGGCAGTTGGTGGCCTGTGGGTCTGGTCTATGTATTGTGGGTGATGTCGAGTTTTACTGTGTTCTGCTGTAAGGGTGAGTTTCTTGGACATAAATTGGACTGCGTGTTTGACTAGACTGCAGTAGATGACAGTAGCCCTCTGAGGTTGTGTGTTATTTTGTAGGTGGCGACAAGCACAAACAAGGAATTCGAAAAATGAATGGTTTCATCAGTTGCTACTGTTGTGCCATGTGTTGAAGAAAATGTTCCCAAATACATTTCCTCTGAACATTTTCTGTTGAAATACATTTAAATGGCTAGATTAGAATCACTACAGCAGTAATATTTATTGTGCTCAAACTATAGGCTACTGCCGAAGCCACTTTACTACCACCCTTGAAACTTTCGGTCTTTCCCAAATGCACACGCAAGATCTTTTGAATGTTAAAGATGGATCCTAGAATGACAAACCATTCTGTGAAACACGTCTTCAGAGTTTAATGCTAGCCTTGGTTTACTATTAAAACTCCTGCATTTCAGGCTTATGTTTGGGTCTGAAACGCTTCAGGGCTATTCCTGATTACAGCGATATGGTCGATCCATCCCATGCGCTTCTCTTATGTCATGATGAAAAGCCAATCCCTCCATTCTATCCTCTGTTCTTCCCGCTATTCTTTTTTTTGTTCCCCCTCTCTCTCCCCCTTTCCTTCCGATGTCACTCTGCTGCCCTCAGGCTAGACAAAGCGCTCTGCCAACTCGGCACATTACAGCACCCTCTCACTCTCCCTGACGTCATCTCAGTATCTCTCTCTCTTACTCTCTCGCTCACACACACACACACACACACACACACACATACACACACATACACTGAGGGCCATATAGAATGATGAACATCAAGTTCTTTTGTATGGGAGTGTTTTATGACCCACACACACAGTGGCAGGAAGTGTGTTCTAGCGCTGAGTGCTGTTATGACTGCTATTTGGGAGGCATTATCTGTGTTATTTTAGCACTTACTCTGGACTTGGAACCTTTTTTTTAACCTATTACTGCTGACCAGCCTTGACTGAGCCACTTTGTTACCATTCTCTGTTAAAACCATTCTCTCCTTCTGATGTGCACTATTAGGAAGGATGCTAATGTCACTTTTTTTTTAATCTAAATATGAATATGAATACAACTCAATGCAATCGTTTTTTAGGTAAATTCAGTTAAAAGATCCCTCCTGAAACTAAGCATTAACTCTGTTTTTTCATGTGCAGTGGAGGCCAGGAGTGAGCTGAGTAGTTTGCTGCTGGGTTAAATAAGCCACATGATTTCATTTTCTTTGGTGACTTTAGAGCATACAAACAAACAGGCATAGCTCATTGCATTATTAATGCCACTTTACACAATATCGTTTTATTAGTGCCACTTCACACAAGATCACTGCTTCTCTTAACCAGCCTGCAACTGTATCCTCCCTAATGTGTTCTGGTGTTTATCTCGGCGCGGCAGTGTTAGCCTGAGGTGCTAGCCGCTTGACTGTCATTTTCCCCCCTTTTTTCCTCCCAAGTGCTGCTGCTGAGACTTGACCTCAGAAAGGGAGGCTGTGTTTATTTTGCGCTCTGTGAGGAGGAAAAATAAACGGACACTGAACTTGCTCAGTACAAGTGGAAGGACAACTACGCTGCTAGGCAGTCGCAGCCGTTCTGTTCTCTCGGGTTTCATTTCTTTATATGTTTGTTAAGTCTGTTAAGACAGAATGATCAAACTTCCACACGCAATTCATATCACATAGTGCAAAAAAGGCTTATTAGGCAGGGAGTCGCTAGAACTAAATCAGACATCTGGCCCAGACTGTAGCTTGTAAAGATTCAAGTATGACTCGGTTCAAATTCTAGGTTTTTTATTTAAATAAACAAACATACAACTCTCCCACAGCTTGAGTCTAATTCATTTTGTGAGCTGCAGATCATTTTCTTTTTTTTCCTTTAACAGGGCTGTAAATTACATTCATCTACTTTTAGATGAAACCCTTTACATTTTCAGTTAACATTTAAGTAATGTCTACCCACAGTTTTTACCGGTAACTTGTGTCACATAAGCTTAGTTGGATTTAAAAGCAGAAGCTCATGTCTCAGTGCCTTGGGTATTTGATCGGATAAAAGAAGCAGGGAAAGTGCACAGCTGGTGCCAAGATTTCTTGCTAAACTGTCTCTCTTCAGCAGTAATATTGTTACACAGTAATATGGTACACTGAGCACATTATCTCTTTCTTTCCAAACTTGCTTTCTAGGATGACAACTGGGGTGAGACCACCACCGCCGTCACCGGCACCTCTGAGCACTCACTCTCTCAGGAGGACATCGTCCGCATCAGCAAGGACCTGGACGACAGCGTGGGTCTGGACTGCAAGCGCTACCTGTCAGTCTCCTTCTCCATCATCTTGGGCCTGCTGGTGCTCCTCACGCCGCTGGCCTTCCTCGTGCTGCCTCATCTGCTGTGGCCGGACCGGCTGCGAGGCTGCGGCACGGCCTGCGAGGGCCTTTTCATCTCCGTAGCCTTCAAGCTGCTCATTTTGTTGTTAGCAGTGTGGGCGCTGTTCTTCCGGCCAGCCAGAGCAGGCATGCCTCGGATCTTCGTGTTCCGCGCCCTGCTTTTTACACTGGTGTTCCTGTTCGTACTCTCCTATTGGCTGTTCTATGGCGTGCGCATCTTGGACACACAGGTGAGAGAGCAAAAGTTCACAGCGGCAACAAGACTCGGTTAGGCTTTTTCCAACCTAAAGCTCAGTAAGGGTTAAGGGAGAATAATTTAATCCACACTTAAGATGAACACATGCCTGGAGCTGTAACTGTCTTTGACTACATTATTATTAGATTTTCATGATATACGCAAAGTAATTCCGAGTGTTTTGATGTGTATCTGCCATAGTGCATGTAATGACTCAACCACTCAATGACTTTATCAGTGAGAGAATTATGCAGCAGTTTTAACAAAATCTATGCCATTCACCTTAAAGCAATGTTCATTACCTGTTTAATGTGGCTTGTTATAGTGAGTGCCAACAATTATCATAATGGTCAGTTTAGAATTCACATATTTTTTGACTGCATAGCTTAACATCATGTTTATCTGCACATACACATACAAGTGCACCAGCTCCAGCTAACTTAGAAAAATAAGAAAAGACAATAGCAGTGACTGTGGTCAGTGGAGGGACTGTTTTTCCTGTCTTTTGCGGTAATCAGGAACAGCTGATGGGCTGCCAGCTGACCTCCACACCAAATAGTCTTTGTGATGAAGGCTTATGCTGCAGCGAGGGACTTACTTGACATTTTGCCTCATGCATGAGACAATGAATGCATGTGATTGAAAAAGTTTCACACTAATGACTGATATTTAAATGCAGATATATCACACTTTCAAATATGAAAGCGGTTCATCACTTCAGAAAAATTGCTCTTTGGCAAAAAAGGACTTGAGTAGGGCTACAAAAAAATGATGTTCATGTAAATTATTCAACAAATATTTCATTTTTCAGCCCAGGTGTGACCTGTTAGCGTGAAGAGCTGTAAAAAAATATAATTTAAATTGTTTTATATTTCTATAAAATAATTTACATTTAGGCTAACTTCATTAACCTCTTCATTTTTGTTTTGGTTTTCTTTCAGGAAAATAAATCATTTTCAATAAAATTAAAATGTCACAATCTTGACAAACTAATGTACTGTTCACTATGCTGTGTAAAAATTCAACTTTTTTCAGCCTCTTTGGAAGTAACGCTGCATATCTGTGAAAAACACATGTTGTGTGGGATCTACTTTATCCTGTTCTTTAAAAAAATTTATACTTGACATGTTTGAACCTTCAGGCCATATTATCACAGAGGAACCGCCCTACAGGTGAACTGTACTAGTATTGTGACCATAGCCTTAAAATCTCTGCTGTCACTACAGTTTAACCCCTAAATCTCCGTTCTTAATTGCCATAACTACATATTTATTAGTTTCATAATAATTATGAAACTAATTATACTCTAAAAATGTCCTTATTAAACCTCTTATTGACTATAACATGTCTCCTCTCTGTCCTCCAGGATGAGGACTATCAGGGTATTGTGCAGTATGCGGTATCACTTGTGGACGCTCTCCTGTTCATCCACTACCTGGCCATCGTGCTGCTGGAGCTGAGGCAGCTGCAGCCCTGTTTCTCCCTCTGCGTCACCCGCTCCACAGACGGAGAGACACGACACTACAACCTGGGACAGCTCAGGTCAGCTTCTTTCACTTCTTGCTGTGTTGAATTGTCATGATTTTTAACCCTTACAACACGAGTAGCACTGTGCCGAAAGCGCAGCAAATGGTAATTCATTGTCATGCGGCTCCTTATATTGAAGTTCCGCCAGTTAGTGCTGATGCTCGAGGTGACAGATGTTCCTGTGTCACTTGAAACCAAAGTTGTTGTGATTTAAAAGGCATGTAATAATAACTACTACTGGGGTTTCAAAAATGCTGTCACACTCAAATGCCCATATTTCTTTAACATGCTTCTTTGAACCCTGGAGAACTTTCAGGATAGTCTCCGCCTAAAAGTGGGTGGGGAAAAACTGCAGAGGGAGGGGGTCCAGAGAGCGGCAGAGCGAAAGAGCAGCAAACAGCGAGCATGTAGTAGAACAAACACCGGTTTTAGACTGTTTACACCGTTTATATTTGATGAAATCAGAATTTTACTAGTATGCTAATAGGAGTTCTAAGGGCTGATATTTGTCTGCAGTTCGCTTTCCACAGTTATATGTTTACATTGCAACAAACAGAACATAACCTAGGTAGAAGCTTTAGTTTACAGTGGAGTTTTGGACACAAATTACTTGTTCTGTTGATTTTCTAAGTAAAAGTATGTACACATCCTCTACAAACATCTGTACATTTTAACATGCAGTTATATTGATTTGCTTAGTTTGACACATTTTATGGTTTCCAATATGTCAGACTAAGCAAATAAATAGAATCTGTGCATAAAATGTTACAGAAAAAATCCCTGAAGAATTTTGTTTTTGTTGTTTTGAGTGAAAAAACAGCACAACATTTGACAGGCTTTTCAAACTTTTACATACTACTGTAGCTTGGCGAACAGCATCTCCACACTTTTGCCCCACACTGAGTTAAGTAATGCCAAATGGATTTGCCAATCTGTTTCCTGACACAGACATATTGTTCAATAAATTAAGCCTGTAAAGCATTTAAAGATGGAACCTACGAATATAGATGGTTATAGTATAAGCTATATAACATACATTTTTTCTGCATGATGGTGAAAAATGTTACTTCTTGCCCAAAGCTGGATATATTTACTTGTATACATGGTTTATTTTAAATTCTTGTACTAATAATTACAAGAGCAGTACTTTTACTAGCAGTACTATGATTTAATGAAGCTCATTCCAATGCATTCTCAAAACTAAAAACAAATGTCTTTGCCTTACAATAATTACATGCCTTATAATTTGGCATATAATATTTACAGGTCTTTCTTTAGTCAAGGAGATAAGAGCCTGATCTTGTAAGAGTGGAAATAGCTGTCTGGGGTCATTGCCAGGATGGTCAGAGTGTTCAGACGTTCCGATAGGGACTTGATTTAAACTGATTAGTTTTGTACTTGTGGGTTTTTCAGTAGCCATTAAATACTTGGCAGCATTTGTGTTGTACAGAGATTTTGTGAATCATTTGTAATGTCTCCTCCATCTCTCTCTTAAAAACAGGAGGCAGCTCCTCCGAACATAGAGTTAAAAGAACAGATTATTCTTTTTTTGAGATGGGTGCCAGCATTGTGTGATACATCTCATTTTGCTAATTTAAGGACTAGTATGGCATTGATTGAGAATCATAATGTGTACTGGGATAACTTTGATGCCAAAACTGACAAACAAGGAACACTGGAAACAGCTGAGAACATACATTGACTTAATTATGCCATTAAGACAGGAACAGGTAGGCTCTTGGTGAAAAATGTTGCCACATTAACAGCCACAAAGAACCACAGACTCCCTCCAGTATCCTAACCCTCATAATAGTGATGTGAAATGAACAAAATAGACACAACATTAACTGCTGCAATTTGAAATAAAATGAATAGTCTAAATGTCTTAAAGTCTAAAATTAATTGTCTAAATGTCTTTTTAAAAAATAAGTCTAAAATGAATAGTCTAAATGCTAAAACGTTGATTGTGAAAGGAGATTTGTGGATAATTTGAATGTGAAAATGTGACACAGTATTGAATGTGTTAGACTGGAGACTGTCAGGTTCAAAAGAGGTAGCAGACAGGGAGAATGCAGAAGTGCTGGAGGGAATGCAGTGATATTGTGTGTTATTCTTGTTAATGAATGGTTGGTGTGTGGGCTTGTTGGTTTCGCAATTTCTGGCTCAGTGTCACGTTGACAGAGCACAGCCACCTTTCGGGAGCGAATCCAAAGCTTGCTGTGAAGTCGAAACAGAGGGATTTTAGATGATGAGCAGTTAGCTTTTCGCTCATCTGAAATTCAGCATGAAAAGAAGGTGCAGTGTCATGCTGATTCTTGTTAAGATCATAGTGGAAGAAGCCCAGACTGTGGTTTAAGCCAGGGTTGGAACTACTCCCCCCCCCGGATGAGCTATCATTGCCAGAATGTTTATGTTCCCTCTACCCCTCACCTCTTTGTATTCAGTATGGCATTAAAATATGATATAGGAGTATTGGGGGGTCGATACAGTTTTACTATCTGCATAATTTGACAGCAGTTAGTTGTCAAATTATGATAATTGTAGAACCACTCTCTCAAAGTAAGAATGTGAAACAGATTCACACAGGAGACACACTCCTTTATATGTATTTTTCGCCATCTTCAGATGTACATATGAGAATAGGCACAGTACTTTAATGGAGCCACACTGTACACTCCAAATGCACCTGATGCTGATGTTTATTTTACTACTGCTGCAGCTAATCACACAAACTGGATTAACACACCCTTCGTTCGTACATCTGTCCCTGAAAGCTGAAATAGTGTTTCCTCTTGACAGATATTCTTTGGGAATGTTGTTGAGGCCCGTGCCTCTGCGTGTTTCTCTTTTCAAGTTTTCTCTGCATGTCTTGGAAGAAACGTGCTAACTACTCTGCCCAAATGACCCAGATCTCCAAGCAGGGGCCGGTTTGGATTCATAAATCTAGTCCTAGTCTCTAACGGCGCTAACGTTTTTTGCTAATGTTGCCGTTATTTATATAGAAACAGTCCTGGAGGGCAGGAGAGCCCAGATTCTTGAGCGGATCCTGGAGAGGGGCTCTCCTCCTGGGCTGCACTCTGTCATCATTAGCAGGGCGGTGTGGAGCTCAGAGTCCCACATCTCTGGCTCGCCGTCTGCCCCGGCGGCTGCTGTGTTATCATAATTACGCGTCTCCCTGGACCCTCCGGCCTGTTTGTCTTCGTTCCTAGGCCATCCGCTCTGATGTCTCTCTCCTCCTTTTTCCTGCTGATCTAAGCTTTTGCCTCCTCTCCTGAAATATTAGCTTGAATTGAGTAGTTCGACAAAGCATGCTAACATGACTAATAATCAATAAAAGTTAACTGCATCCCATTAGCATTATTGATCATTATCTTAATTGCTGACTTTTATTAGGAAACATTTTAGCTGTTAAAGTAAATATACAAATTGCACTGACCATTTTGAGAAGAAAAAAAAACTACACCAAGTTAAGGTTATCCGCAGCACAACCCAGTTGTGTAGGCAGAATTTCCTGTAAATTCTCAGGACCTGGTTACGGGTAGGAAGCATTATGTCCCAGAGACATCACTGTAGTCAAGTCATTAGTGCCATCAACAGAGAAACAAAATGAAATTTTAAACACCTCATATTTAAATGCCTAGTTACTATAACCGCTGGCAGCATACCACGACAGGTACAAACAAACTAACCAGAAGCCAGGCTTTCACAGAGGTAGGTGTAGATTTCACTCAGCAGAAATGAAATGACTCTGTGTTTTGGTTTTACTCCGGTTTCTCTAACTCATGTTACTCAGTAAATGCATGTAACTTAGTGAAACTGGGTCATCTGGGTTTTTCAGTAAAATGCAGTGAGAGGTCGGGAGCCTTACTCGCATCATCTATTTGCATTAGGGCTGTCACGATAATCTTGAGTGAAACAATGTACATTCCCAATGAACTTAAAATGTACATTCCCAATTAACTGGATGACTGATTACTTTGGAAATTTACTGTTTTTTCGTAATAGTTTAGATGTTATAAGGGACGAGTGCTGTGCTCAGCGTTATTACAGAAATGGTGAAACTTGTATCAGGCATCTCTGTTCTGACTCTTGGGTCAAGCTGTTCAAAGGCCTCTCATGTCAGGAAATGGCTGACCACCCTGCATGCTCAGTACAAGCGTGCAAGCAACCATTCTTTTTAAAAAATGACATGTTTGATTGGGACTTACTGTATATATGACATGCTCCAGCCTAAACTCCCAACTTACATTTACGGCATTTAGCAGACGCTTTCCTCCAAAGCGACTCTAACTGCAGGGGGCAGTCTCCCTGGAGCAACTTGGGGTTAAAGCTCTTGCTCAGGAACCCAGTGGTGGTCTGCTGAAGGTAGGATTCGAACCCATGATCTCTTGGTCCAGAGGCAAGTATCCTACTAACTAGGCCTCCACCACCACTTCTTCTGCCACTAAAAGCAAATTACTCTCTGTGGCAGTGTATATTTATAGTTATCTGATGAACCAGTGCAAGAGCACAACACTGCCTACACTGTTTAAGCTTCTTCTCTTAAGCATTATTGTGAGAAAAGGTTCTGCACATCTCGCCTATTCACTTGAATAGAGCCTTTGTTTTGCCAGGCATCAAGATAACGCAGGGCAAACCAAAATATAGTGGGCAGTGGCACTGAAAAAGTTACAATTTATTTACTTTGACCCCAACCATGCACTGACCTTACAGCCACTGAATGTTAAAAATTCTGTTTGTATAAAACATGTAGAGATGTTGAAATATAGTTATTGTTTAATGTATGTGTTTGTGGTATTTGTTTTAATTCCTCTGCTGAGTGAATCATTGTTGAGTGCTGGAATAGTTCAACAGAAAACACATTTTTAATATGAATGGGAAATTTTTTCATAACACCTTGGAAGTGGTTCAGCTTGCCACTCATGCTCATCTGTCCTGGTTTGAAAATGGTTTAGAAGCTACATGCTAATGATTCTGAGCTGCGGTTTGAATTAGTATTTGAGCAGTTTCAAGCCAGCCATCTGAAAATGTCACTCCAGTCACCTCACCAGAGTTAGCAACCCTGAATCCGTTATGTATAATTAGGCCAATCTAGAAGTCTTCGATCTGAAGGCAAGAGCCACAGCAACGCAGTTCAACAGCAATTAGGCTTTGTTCACTTCAATTGCTCCATGCATAGTATGGATAATTAATCAAAGGGGTGGAGGTTGAGCGGTGTGTGTGTGTGTGTGTGTGTGTGTGTGTGTGTGTGTGTGGAAATAGGAGGCACATGCTCCAGGCACATGCTATGTTTGTCAAAATTGAGTTAGCGCCCCTTAAAGCATGACACAAGCTTCCGGGTGGGGCATCTGGTCTAACACTGAAGCCACTCTGTCTTTCTCTCTCTCTCTCTTTCTCTCTCTCTCTCTCTCTCTCTCTCTCTCTCTCCCTCTGTCTGTCTCTCTCACTCACTCTTTCCCTCTCGCTCACTCTCTCTCTCTCTCACATACACACACAGAGCAATGCACAGTGTGGCTTTTTTTTGGTCCAGCATCTTCTGTGACCAGAACTAGCTTTATGGGCAGCTGTCACTGAACTTCTCATACAAGAGACAGGAGCCCATTCTGTGACACTGCAGAAAACTGAACAGCTGTAAGTTGCGATTGATGGGCAAGTTTACCGTTTACAGTACTTAAACAGGCATAACAGAGTTACATAAAAAATTATGTAACAGGATTGTCACTTTAGACCAACTTTTTCATATATACGTATTTTTTACAGGCTGTAAGGTCAGTCTTCCTTACTTCCCTGGTCACACCAAATGGACTATAATTACAATGTTTCCCTCTGCTTAGAAAATGGGGTGGTTGTGGCCTAGTGGGTAGGATACTTGCCTTTGGACCAAGAGGTCTTCAGCAGACCACTACTGGGTTCCTGTGCAAGACCCTTAACCCCAAATTGCTCCAGGGAGACTTTCCCCTGTAGTTAAGGAGAAAAGCGTCTGCTAAATGCCATAAATGTGAAATAACAGAAAGCTTGCTGAGTCGAAACTCACGAATAATATAAGCTACTGGGTGGGTGTAAGTTTGTGAAACATTTTCGAAGTGACTAGAGTGAGTTTACTTAAGAAGAAGGCAGCAGTACTCCTGCCGGATGGTACCTGTGTGAGCAGATAGCGGAGGAAAAGGACAACTATGGCTAAAAAAGAGTAACGTTTGAGAACAGTTACAATTATATAAAGTAGATCACATACCACATACAAAAGTCTGGCTTAGCTTTCCACAAATGCTAAATGTTTTCATATTACATTACTAATACACTATATGGACAAAAGTATTGGGATGGCCTGACCATTACACCCACAAGGCTTTATGACATTGAACTCATATACGTATACTTTAATATGGAGTTGTTCCAACCACTGCTGCAATAACGGCTTCCACTCTTCTTGGAAGCCTTTCCACGAAAGAGCATTTATGAGGACAGACATTGATGTTGGATGAGAAGGCCTGGCTCGAAATCTCCATTCATCCCAAAGGTGTTGGATGGGGTTGAGGTCAGGGCTCTGTGGGGGCCAGTCAAGTTCTTCCACATCAAACTCATCCAGCCATGTCTTTATAGAGCTTGCTTTGTGCACTGGGGTACAGTCATGCCGGAATAGAAAAGGTTCTTCCCCAAACTGGCCACAAAGTTGGAAGCATGGCGTTGTCCAAAATGTCTTGGTATACTGAAGCATTAAGATTAAGCCCTTCACTGGAAGTAAGGGGCCTAACGCAAAACCTGGAAAACAGGTGTGTCCCAATACTTTTGTCCATACATTGTATTAGTCACTGGAATATTCTAAGCTGTATCAGTTGTGTTTAGCAGCTACTTTTTGTTAATAATTTCACACACATTGGTTAGCTATATTATCTGCTTTGTATAAAAGGCTGTACAGCAGCGACCTGTTAATAAAGGTGTCCCACATTTATTTTGAATTATTTTATTGAAATAATTATTTTATTGAAATATAACATTTTTTTTTAAAAAGAACTCATCACAATAACAGGCCATGGGCAGATTTAGAGATTTTGTTAAATAATCCACATGAATATCAGCCATCAAAATATTTGTTTCCTGCTGCACGGTAATGAGCCATACGAAACAGATGCAGCATATAGAGATTAGGCTGAAAAATGCCAGAGTGAAAGAGATGCTCTCAGCAGCCTGTGCAGTCTGCTTTCTTGATTCAGGGCCAAGTGGGTTGCTCTCTGTTTCAGTGTTCAGGAAACAAGCCCTGAGCTTTGTCTAGACTGTTTAGACTCTGGCTTGGTCTCAGGGCTCATTCTAAGAGGCGAATGGCATCCAATTCAACACAGCTGAACAGGATTACGTCATTTTTTTTCTGAACTGTTGGATTGTATGGGTTGTCTCAGTGCCATCAAATTCCCTGAGGTTTTTGTAGAAGATAATGAATCGCTGTTTTCGTAAAATACACCGTTCATTTTAGTGTCTTTTTTAGACTAAGCTACTTAAAGAAGGTTTCTATTTAATCCCTCTTCAGTATGTCCGGTATTGTCTGGTGTTCAGTTTTTGAAATGTATCTAGTTTCAATTCAAATTAAGCTATAAAAACAACCTGCTGTCTATTCATTTTTTTATATTACGAAAAAGGAAAGTCACATACAATGAGTATTGAGTCTACAATGCTGTAGATGTCGATGAAGTTAGAAGAGTGTTTCAGCCTGGACTGCATTTTGAATTAAACAAAACATCCAGTCATACAGAGGTAAAATGAGTAATATATGTATTATTTACATATATAGATCTTAAAGAAACAGTAACAAAAGCAGCCTGTTTATTTCAGGCAGCAGTTCTCAAGAACAAATGTGAAAAATTAGTCATGTAACAAATGAACTGTGACTGTTTTTGATAAACATTACTCACAAAAATGTGATTGATATTTATGCTACTTTATACTACTGTATACAGTGCTCAAAAGATGTGGCAGGGAATTCTTAGAGGTTTAATGATGCTGAATCATAACTCTTTGGGCAAGAAAAGCAATTGTGCTGTGAGCTTTGAGATTTTATCGGCCTGTTGAGATGTCTACAGCGTGAGGAGA
The DNA here is from genome assembly GCA_037974365.1 of Hydrocynus forskahlii. Taxonomy (NCBI): domain Eukaryota; kingdom Metazoa; phylum Chordata; class Actinopteri; order Characiformes; family Alestidae; genus Hydrocynus; species Hydrocynus forskahlii. The sequence continues at coordinate 3,064 of JBBPCX010026386.1, read as the reverse complement.
GAGTGAAGCACTGTGTGAATTATTGAGAGTCTGTCTTGGAGATTAGGAGTGTTTTGACAGTTTGACATTTCCAGTCAATATTCCACTGCCCTTCGTTTTGTTTCTTTTTAGCTCCATCAGTTCCCCAAAGCCTGTTACTGTCTAGTGTCTATGAAATAAGGAATAATTCAGCCAGTAATGCTAGCTTTGCTAACAGTGATTCAAACCTGTGGGACCAAATGGTATGATTAGAAATTGGTCTTTCTAATCTGGACAGCATTGTTCTGAGTCAACTGTCTTTTTTTTTGTTTGATTGTTTGTTTTTGGGGTTTTTTTTAAATCTTGGCCCAAGTCTAACACTTGCTTGTTCGATTCTTTTTTTTTTTTTTTACCCTTTTCTTTATTCCAGTATCCAAAGGGCCGCTGTAGCCATACTGGAGAACTACTACAGAGACTACACTATACACAACCCAGCACTACTCACAGCCTCCAAGTCTCGTGCAGCCAAACATCTGGCTGGTCTCAAGGTCTACAATGTGGATGGTAAGTGAACCACTTCTCTTGCATTTACTCTTTTTAAGGATATACCTGTTTTCCTTGAAGCTTCTTTTTATCCACCTTAAATTACACAATTTCTCCACCCATGTAGCCGGTCAGCCAAGACATATTTCCGATCCAGAGTTTCCTCTTTAATTTAACACTCCATCTACAATGCTAATGTAAAACGAATACAAGCTTCTACTCTACCAGTGAACATTGTTCAAACTGCTTTCCTCTAATGTGCATGTGCTATAAACCATGTCAAGTTGTTAAGTAATCTCGCCTATGTTGTTTCTGGCATTGTATGACACTCTGTTATCAATTAAACTGGAACAAAAGGTAGTAGCAGCTATCTTGGAGTACATTCTGTCTGGACATTTGTGTTGTGTTTTGTCCAGCTTCTAATACTTGTTAGTCTTGTTGGCAAAGTTAACTTTGTATCTCCAATACAAAGCTTTATTCCAGCATATATTCCTTTGATATTAGACTAATCTCATTAGTATTTGTTATAAAACAGTAATAAAATATGCATCTAGCCTCCTTGAAAAGCTTGCTTCTTGTCCTATTCTGACACTGTCCAGCTAATCAGGACCTTCACAGGATTAAAGCCGGGCTTGTTGGTTTTAGGATTTGAATCAAGTCTCCTGTTACATAGATCTCCAGGGCCTCAGTTAGATATGATTGCATGTTGTATCAAATACAGTTCTGTTGTTCAGATTTACTTATATGCTTTTTCTGGTTTCTTGTGTCCTTGCTTTAAAATGAAGTATTTAAAGCTAAGCTGAAAGCATATCTTTTGGATAGTAAGTAAAATATAATACTTGGTTGCCACATTCCTGACTGTTGAACACTTTGCCTCTTGTTAAAATACAGGAGGAATTCACCTCACAAACCCTCACAGCAATGACACTTCACAGTAATGGTGTAGGGTTGGGTGATAAGACAAAATAAGGAAAAAGCCTATATCATCTACAACTTTCCACTGCTAGTGAATGACTAGACTTCACCCTTTCTGTCTTCAGCTAAGCTACTGAGGCAGCGAAATGAAGTCTTTGCTGATAGTAACGGATTTAGTCGCACAATACCATAGTCACTAATCAGAATGAACCTGAAAGTTTCAGTTTTGATAATCATTATTGTTTTATCACCCAGGCTTACATCTGCCATAATAGGCATACACGTCTAGTTTTCGTGTACTTGAGGGATGTCTAAATATAACCAATTTCCATTTCTCTTTGGATATCTTAAATAAAGCATGTTTTGCTACCGGCTGAATTTAAGCACTACTTAAGAGCCCGACATCCTCCTCTACATGTTGCATGATTCACTTTGACTTGAATTAACTGAACAAATGAAATATTTCACAGAGGAAATTCTCACTATACCGTGGCTTCTCATCATGCACTGGTTCTAAAATCTGCTTGCTTGAGTCAGTTTAAAGCCACTGTAAAATACATGGTTTTCACATGCATGCCCAACTTGGCAAGTTGTTAAAAACCATTGTGATGTTCATGTAATATTTGACTGTTTTGTTGCTTAGCAACAATAGCCTACTGTTAACAAACTACATTGCTTAGAAGAAGGACTGTTTATTGCAATTATTGTTAACGATCTCTGCAATTGTTTGTCATTTGGTGCATTTTGTCATATTGTGTTTCCCCACCATTTTATTAAGCAGCTCAATGCAGTGTGTTAGTAATTTGTCTATGGTCACTGCCAGTTTTCATCTATCTGGTATAGATGTCCTATAAGAACCCTATATGACCGCTTCAAGACACGGAAAGGAGGGGATCAAGTGACGCGATCATACGTATCCGCTGAATAATTTAATATTAAAGAGCTCTATACCTTTTTTGTCTTTTGCTGCGCCAGAGGAAGTGATTTTTCCACATTGCTTCTCATGCGGTGTTTAAGTGTCTCCCCTGTGGAAGCATGTGGGACTGAGTCGACGGCATGAATTATTCTTTTATAAGAATGTTGCAATTTAGTATTTCTGGCAGGTTTAAGCTCCTTTTTTTTTTGCTGGTTTGATATTCTATTCAGTATCTCTCTTATGACCCCATGTCTCTCGCTCTCTCTTTTTGAGTCACTGATACACACTTTCACACACCACCTTCAGCTTGACAGATATTCAGGAGCTCCCCCCATTGTATTTCAGATTAAACAAGACAATGACTTCAGACGGTGCTTTGTTTATCACAAAATGGTCCAGTGGCTCAGTGGTTTCTGATGCCTTCGGTGGAATTGACATGGAATGATGAAGAGGGCGGCATCTCCTCAGTTTCAAATCCTGGTACTTTGTAGGCAGACTGCTGGTGTCCCCAAGCCACCTAACAGCTTTTGTCTGCTTCTCCTCTCTCTTCTCTATCTCACAGAGTCTCTCTCTCCCTCTCTCCCTCTCTCTTTCTCCCTCTCTCTCCCTCTCTCTCTCCCTCTCTCTCTCTCTCTCTCCCTCTCTCTCTCTCTTCCTCTCTCTCTCTCCTTCTCTCTCCCTCTCTCTTTCTCCCTCTCTCTTTCTTCACCTCTCTCTCTCTCTCTCTCTCTC
>JBBPCX010026318.1:3124-16454 GCA_037974365.1 Hydrocynus forskahlii | reverse complement strand
TTCCTCACAACGAGAGACTCAAAATTAAACAACAGGGCAGACCAACGCCCAAGACTGATTTGGTGCAAAAATCAGGGGAAAATAACGGGTCTTTTCAGCTCTCCTAGTCTGACCAGGTGAACTGGGTGACTGGAAGTGTTGAGCTGTCTGGGCAGGGTCGCTGAACATGCAGTCAATGAAGGTCTTCGCATTCAGTTGGCAAAACATAATGAAACAATAATAAAAACAGGGTCTTTCCAAACCGTCTAATTGATGTGACTTCCTTGCTGGCCATCAGGAGCTGGCAGTCAGGGGTCATGATGGGAGCAGTGAATCAGCAAATACTGGGAATTACAAGGAATTTACAGAAACATTCATTAAATATGACTCTGTCTGGGCCACACAATTTCAGTCATCAGCTGTGTTTTCTGGTATGTCCCACTCTATCCAAACGACAGGGTCACAAACCATTTTCTGGAAAAGGAACAGAGGGCAGATTTTATGTACAAATAATGTAATGAATTTCATGATGTAGGCCTAAATGAGCTTCCCTTGTTTGAAAGACTAGCAGCCGCCACTGCATACAACACACCCCATACAATCTAAACACCATACCACACTCCTCAACACACAACGCATCTGATCTACACACCATACCACACACCCCATCCGATCTACACACCATGCCATACACTGTACCACACACCATACTACACAAGATACCACACACTACATCCGATCCACACACCGTATCACACATCATACCACACACATTGTCTGATCTACACAACATTTCGCACACCTTACCACACTCCCTGTCCGATCTGGACACCATATCACACACCATAACACACACCCTGCCCAATCTACTCTCCATACCACTCAACATACCACTCATCATACCACAAACCAGTAGGTTTTAGCTCCAGTAGTTTTTAACTCTAGTAGGTTTTAACTCCAGTAGTTTATGCTGTTAGACTGTGTTTGTGCTCAGGTGTGCTGTGCACGCGCTGCAGGTTTGGAGATCTGGTCTGGCTCGAGCGGAAGTGCGCGCATCAGGTTAAGCGTGCTGCGGGAGCGTGAGAGGCACGCGGGGAGGAAGGTGATGAAGGTGAGGTAGGTGAGGAAGTTGAGGAAGTTTAACAGGAGTGTCTCAGACGGACAGTGGTTCAGTCCTTTAGTGTTTCTGGTATTTCTCCTGTTTGTTCCTGACCCGGGATCAGTGGGAGCAGGGCTCTGGCTGTCAGCAGGGACGGGTTTCTCCTTTTTACGCGCAGGTTCTCTTCAAGGACTTTTCATACAGAGATATTTACGGATGGTTTTATTTAATGCTCTTTAGAGATAAACGAGGTCTGGAGGTGTGGGGTGCAGGAATGGTGCCAGACTGCTGTCAGGCTGAATCATGGTCTGATTCGTGTTCTGAGAGATCGGACAGTGTTTCAGGTTGTGGACTGCTGTTTGAGTGGATGAGGACCTCAGAGATGAAGGAGCTGAGATGTGTAGACTTTAAACTCCAGTGGGTTTTAAACTCCAGTTAATTTTAAACTCCAGTAGATTTTAAACCCCAGTAGTTTTTAACTCCAATAGTTTTCAACTCTAGTAGATTTTAAATTCCAGTAGTTTTTAACTACGGTTTCTGCAGTTAATCAGACTGGACCCATATTGCTATTGTAGTCCATGATTAAAAAATAATAAAACTGAAGTCTTAAGGCTGGAGCATTCGCAGTCGATCGTTCAAGGCACGTGCACAGTTGAGTTCCTCCTCTTTGAGAAGTTCTGGATTCACTGTGGATTTCTGAAATCAGAAACTGAGCACTGCATTCGGTCCAAGATTAGGACTGATTCCTCTGGCAGTCTGAAATCTCTGTTGTCTTGAAACAACTTTAGTGACTCTTTCTGACTCAGAAAAGTGATTTTTCCTTTGACTGTGTGTCAGTGCGAGACTGAGCTTGGTGGGGCAGCTGGAGGTCTGTTGGTTAGGGAGTTGCCCCTGTGATTAGAAGGTTGTGGGTTCGAATCCCAGGACTGCTGGCACCTGAGGTACCCTTGAGCAAGGTACCGTCCCCACACACTGCTCCTCGGGCGCTGCCCGCTGCTTCACTGGGTGAATTGGTTAAATTAAGTAAAGTAAAGTGGCCCCTTATAGGCACACTGTGTAAAATTCTTTTTCTGCATTTAACCCATTCACCAAGTGAGGCAGGGGACTGCCACCAATGAGGGGGCTTCACCGTACCTCAGTGAAGACACTAGCAGAGCTGGGATTCAAATCCACAACCTTCTGATCGTAGGGGCAGCTCCCTAACCACTAGGCCACTAGCTGCTAAAAAAAAAGTGTTAAATAGGTTCAATACAAAGCAGAATTTTGTGCTGTTTACATATGACAAAAACGGTCATTTCACTTCTAATTCACAGTGACGTCTTTGCTTTCTGCTGTGCTGGTTTTGTAGCCGAGGTATTGTGCTGTTTCCCTTCTAAGAAGATTCACCAGTACCTTTTTAAAGTTCTTTACACTGACTGTAATGGACTGGAGCTCGGTGTGAGGCCACAGTAAGAGCCTGCTTTAACCGACTGGCCTCCCTAAAATGTGTGCTAGAGCTGCTACAGCGAGCCCTAGAGACTGAACCTAATTTAAGACAGGCCGTGCGAGGAAGTTTTGAAATCAAATTTCTTGCCACTCTCAAGGCTGTGTACCTGCTGTGAGAGACGGAGCCTCTTCTGAATGTAGTAACTTCTGAGAGATAAAGCATTCTGATATCAACAGGTGGAGGAAGGAAGAGCAGGTGTATACTAATGCAGTATAGCAGTATAATACAGAATTCGACCTGTAGTCGAAAGGCGAGCAGAATGAGTGCTGTTTTCCATTCCAGCACCCACTTCTTGATACGCTACCTGCTTCTTGATTGGCTTTTCTAATTTGAATAGACTGAAAAAGTGCTATAAGATCTCCCCTCCCCAGAGCCCTGGCTTCCTCAGTCAGTTCGCCTCCTGTTTTCAGGAGGGAAGCGTTGAAATCGTCCTCTCAGGTTTTCAAGTGTTTTAGGCAACAGTGGTGGGAGGGTGAGCTTCTCTTGTGTTTGGTAAGAGTGAGGCGGAGGTGTGGTTTTCACTATGCTGTTTCTGAGATTACAACAGGAAATCACAGACACGTGGTCCCTGCAACCACAAAAGTGACATTCAGATCCAGAAACAGCAAAAGGCAATGCAAACCTACTCATAGTTAAAAAAAAAAATCATAGACTGACTTTGAATATAAACATTTTCTACACCAGTTTGGTCTATTAAGAGTAAATAATGTTATTTACACTACTGTTATTAACATAATGTTATTTACAAAAGTTTTAGAACACGCTAGTGTTTCAAGCTTTTTTTAATTGAAATTCAAACAGTTCAAGTACAATGAATAGCATGAAATGGTACAAAGCACAGTGCTGAACTGCAAGAGGTTTAAAAATGGTAAGTTTACCCAGAAGTGGGAAATAATTCTGTAGCGCCATGCAGTACCTCTGGTATGTGCCTGGTTGGTGAACACTTTTGAGAGTTGCTTGATGAAGAAACAAAGGGATCCGTGATCAAATCAAGTCTCGCCTTTCATTCAAAGCCCAGATAACGAAACTATATCTTTAAACTGATTAGCATTAAAACCACTGACAGATGAAGTGAATAATATTGATTCTCTCCTTACAGTTTCGCCTGTCAAGGGATGAGATATACGAGAAGTACTGTCAGTTCTTGTAGTTGATGTGTGGCGGTAAGCAGTGGGGCGGCTGGTGGTCTGGTGGTAGGGACTTGCTCCTGCGATCAGAAGGTTGTGGGTTTGAATCCCAACACTGCTAGCATCATCACTTAGGTTCCCTTGAAAAAAGTACCATCCCCTCAGCGCCCCTCTTTTGTGGCAGCCCCCTGCTTCACTTGGTGAATGGGTTTAATGTGTTAAATGCAGAGAAAGAATTTAACACTGTTCACACTGTGTGTTGTGCTGTGGTGTGTTCACACGTGACTATAAGGGACCACTTGACTTTAATACCTATCAAAGGTGGTTTAAGGAAGGACTAATGGAAGAACTGACGACAGGGTCAGGGGCACCCAAAGCTCAGTGAAGTTTGTGGGAAGCGAAGACCATCATGCCTGGTCTGATCCCACATAAGAGTTACTGTAGCACAAATTGCTGTAAAAGTTGATGCTGGCTATGCTTGAAAGTTGTCAGAAAACAGTGCATTGCAGTTTGCTGTGTATGGGGCTGCTTAACTGGTCAGAGTGCCCATGCTGACCCCTGTCACCTGCCTGAACCTCCTTCAGGGGCCCTGGAGCAATGGAAGAAGGTGACCCAGCCTGACAAATGATTTTCTTCCACATCATGTGGATGGCCGGGGGAGGGTGTGTGTGTCGCTTACCTGGGGATGAAATGGCACCATGATGCACTACAGGAAAAAGGCAAGCCAGTGGAGGGAATCCTTGGGTCCCGACATTCATGTGGAAATTAATTCTGACATGTACCACATACCTGTTGCAGATTTAGTACGCCCCTTCATGGCAAATGTTTTCCTTTATGACCGTGGCCTCATTCAGCAGCATAATGCATCCCGCCACACTCTAAATACAGAAATGGTCTGAGCAACATCTCAAAAAGTTCAAGGTATTATCTTGGATCTCAAGCCAGTTGGACAAACTAGACTGATCCATGAACTCTCCACCTCGCAACTTAAAGTACCTTGAATATGCTTCTGACGTTGTGGTGCCAGGAACCACAGCACACCTTCAGAGCTACACAGTGTCAGGCAGGTCAGTATATAGTGTTGAACATATGAGATGAACAACTTCATTTAAAAAGACAACAGTTGAAGATGTAAAGAGGAAGAGGAAGACCAGCAACAAAGTAGGATTACAGAAGTAACAAACAAATCATTAAGATGTCCAAAGATCTAAACAAAAACTTGAGATACTTAAACAATAATCTACTAGAAGGCGTCGCATTGAAATCCCGTACATGAACAGACTTCATTTATTACATTCATACTGAAAGTTTTAGGAACACATACTCTGTCCTTTTAGTCGACTGTCCCGTTGAATCTAGGTGAAAGCTGTGATCTCTAATTGATTTCACCTCTTAAATCCACTTAAACCGGTGTTGGTGAGGAGGAGAAGGGAAGGAGTGTCTTTAAGACAGTTAAGATATGTGAGGGAAAAAATGACTGAATGACTTTGAATTACCAGGATGGTATGAGAGTATAAAGACCCACAGTGGTGCCTCAGCATGATGCAGTTTGATACCTTACCTTTAAGGAATGCCTGAATGTGTCGTTATGTTCCTGTTTTCAACAGGTGCAAAGCATACAATGGTGGGAACAAGGGGTCTGACAATACACCTATTGTTAGAATACCATCTAACAAATTAAACAGAAAAAAATGCAACCCCTAGAATTAAGCTCTTCAGGAAAAAACATCCAGGAAAAGACATTTCAGTCATTTCAGTGTAGATACAGCTCAAAAAAATAATAGTTCCCACTGCAAAAATGTTCAGTTTCTTAGGTTTTATCTTTTAAAGCTGCAAGTATTGAACTGAACAGCTTTGCCTTAGTTTTTTAAGAACTGCTGACAATATTTCTCCTCATTTCCAAACAAAACAAAAAGAAAATGACAAAACATCAAAATAAGAGAAATGATGCAGTGTTTACAGAACTTGAATGATTCAAAGAAAACAAATCTCTCATTCACTCTTAAACAAAATGGCAATAATTACCATTGACGAACTTCTAGTAGTGTTTTACCGTCCAACTGGTCTCATTGTGAGAGGAGAGTGTTGATTACAACAGTGTTTTTATACTTTTCCTCATTAAATAAGATGTGATTCAGGTGATCACTAATCAACACCTCATAAAGCACAATGAGGTGCTTGTGTAGGAATTTAACAGACACTGGCATGGAATGGTTGTCAACAGGAAAGGGTTAAGTGTGAATGCAAGCTGGAGTCAAATTCAACACCTTGTAAAGTACCAGTATAATTAACATTACAATATTCAGGAGGGCTCATGTATAGGGCTCTCATTATTGGTTATATCAAGTAACCTAGTGACTATTTTGTTGATTAACTGAGTAATCGTACACATGCATTATCACAAATGATTTAATCTTACTTCATTTGCATTACATTTGGAAAGGTAAACAGGCCCACATTCGCGTGATCCTGCTAGTATGGGTTTCCCCTTTTGCTTACAAGCAGTATGTGTGGTAACTTCCCCATGTGGAGATGTTTTTAGCTCCTAAGCCTGGCTTTGACACGTAGATACTGTATTTTTCACTCACAGTCATGCCCCCTGTTTATTTCATGTATAAGTATCCCTGTTTTTGTCCTTGTTTGTCGGTTCACCCTGACGCTCCCCACTATGTTACCTGTAGTGTTTTTGCTAATTGTTCTGTAAGTTTCATGGTTTGTTCTTCAGTATTTGTTTTTTGGTTTATGCCCATCTGTGTTTGTACATCCTCGCTTTTCACCTCAACTGCTCCTTTATCCAAGTCACAGTGAGGATTTTCTCTATTTGAATTGTTTGGAGGATGTTGGTGGCTGGGCCAGGAAAGGAAGAGAGGGGAGCCGCAAGCTGGTAGACCGGCTGCTGGCATTCCATGAAATTAGCAAAAATAGCAAAAATAAACTCGATGGAAGCCGCCCTGAGGGGAATGGAGCCAACCTCTCTCCCCAGTAAACACAGTCAGGGCCCGGACCTACAGTGAGCCCCTGTGTCCTGAGGGATGCTGCCTAGCGGCGCTCGGACCTGCAGTATCCCTCTGTGGCCTGGAGGACACAGCCAGCCGGACCCAATCAAACCAACGTTGCCATGAGCCCACTGGTACTGGCTATTCCTCTGAGGACGAGGCATTGCTGGAGGCAGACATCATTGCACTCGTTAAGTCAGATAACCTAGCTCTTCTGTTTGACATTGACGGCCTCCCAGTCTCCTGGTCCCAGGTGATCGGCCTCCCCGTCCCATAGTCCCTCAATGACAGTGTCTCAGTCCCTTGGTCCCCCCCCCTCCTGCACAGATGGCTTCTCAGTACCCTGGTTCCCCGCCAACAGCCTCTGAGTCTTTTGGTGTCGGTCTCTCATCACCGGCCTCCTTGTCTTCTGGTCAGTTGTTGCCTTCCTCCTTTTCAGCTGGTCCCTTGTTGCCGGCTCCATATCTCCTGGTTACAGATGGAGAGCTGCCCCAGGTGTGGCAGTTGCCTCTGCCGGAGCCTAGGACATGACCCTGGCCCCATTTCGTTAAAGTTTCCATTCCAAATCCCCACTATAGTGCATGTGCTCATCCCTGTCTCTGGTCTGTCACAATTGCTAGCATGTACACATTGGTTGCCATAACTACAACATGTATGAATACACTAATTATGGAAGGGCCAAAGATATTGGTGTGTAACTTTCCTTAACAAGGATATGTAGCTATCTGTCTCAGTACACTATATTTCACAGTAGTATTGCATTTTAGCACCTAGAACATGGGCAAAACATTATACAGTAAATCCCTGACAATCACTGGGGTTGTGTTCCAAGAGCACCTGTGTATAGTGAAAAACTGTAAATTTGTGATGTGGTTTAAAAAAATGCCTAAAAATGCCTATATTTATAGTGTAAACCCTAAATATATCCCCCCAAAATATGCTCCCAAAACACTTTAATTTCATTTTAAACTCATTACCCTTAAAGAAAATGTAAAGGTAAACCTGTATTCGTACCGTACAGTTTACACAGAACTCCTGCAGGGCTAGAATGTAAATTAACTCTGTATAGACTGTACTGTAATTAATGTAGCACATTTTCTTTGGTATAAGCAGGTAAATACAGTAATAAATTCATTTAATTTACAGTAATAAAAATACAGGGCTTTAAGAAGAACAAAATGAAAAACACGAGAACACTCGAGATGCTTCAAGGGAGAAATTCTGGACTGCAGCGTCACAGGGCAGCACCCAATCAGCAGCAAGGAGAAATAAATAACGTTCTTGGATTGCCTACTTTCAAACCCAAGACGCCTTTCTTTGTGTTCTCTCAACAGTAATAAAAATGTATAGTTTATAGTTCCATATTTGATATGGAAATGTAGCTGACTTTTAACTTAGTAAATTATATTTTTCTTAATAATTTAGCACTAAAATGCATGAAAAATTATATTTTGCCATTAAAAAACGCTGTGATGTCTGGGCCTCATCCACTACGACCCCTCGTCCTGGTGCTGGTTGTTTATGTTTGGGCGCAATGCTTAGCAGGGAGGATAACTGCAGTTTCCACAAAAGTGCGCGGGTTTCTGTGAACAATTCTCAGAAAAAATCCGCAGGAGACTGAAGCTGCAACTGCTGAACAAGCGGGGGGTTACTGTATTGGTAGAGGATGATAACATTAGCTAAATGGCTAGGCTACACCATTAAAGAGGCAGGCCTAACTACAGCATATAAAGTATGAATATGTTATATAAACAAAACCTTTTGCTTCACATATATTTTTGCTTGATATATGCACAGCAACAACAAACATTAAAATTTAGTATATATGGCAAGGTGAAACAGCAAAGATGGTCATCCTACACACCCAGAGAGTGCAAGGCTAGTTCTCCTCTCCTGGGCTCTTTCCCTGGGACTGCACTCGCAGCAATGCTTGACAGACCCTCTATTAACCTATTTTCATTTAATTGTAGCTGCAAATGAAATGCTTACATCATTACATCCAAGTATAAGGGATGACAGCTTACATAAATAAATATTGTTTCCCCATCTTCCTTCTATTCTCATTTCTGGAAAACCACAGCAAGGACTTCAGCCCTGTTGTTGGTCAGAGGCTAAACCTCACAGTCTGACAGGGGCTGCTGTAGCTTGCCAGAGAGATGCATAACGGACTCATTGCTGAACACAGGAACAGAAATTGGACTTCCTAAGTTCTAGAAAAGCCTGACGGTAAATTACACATTCGGGCCACAAGCCCACTGGATTGTGAATTGGGACAGGGCCTTTACCCCGTGACATCTTGAAGCTGCTATACTTCTGCAGAATAGGATTGGATAGTGTCACGCCCTGACAAAACACATTAGTCATATCACTTTGCCATCAGAAGCTAGAGCCCCCCCACCTCTTTGGCAGGCAGGAACGAGTGGGAAGTTTTAATTGGGCGACTCACCGTGCTGCTTGACGTGGCAATGTTTCTTAAATGACTAACTGTACCCTTCCCAGCCCACAGTGCTGCCGGCCCATTCCCCGACATTGCTCTTCACTGACGCAAATGCCACTTTGGAAAATAGGTCAAGCTAGCTGGTGGAGGCCTTTATTCAACAACGGTTGTGTTTTCATTTGAAAATAGTACATTTTGCATGTGCATAGTATGGAATACAAAGAATCATGGTTAAGAAACTTCTCTGTCTGAAAGTTTTTCAAGCTAGTGACCTCCTTTCAGAGTCACATCTGCTCTTCACTGGTGTAAAAGAAAGTCCAGGAGGCTACAGAAAGAGCAGGGAAAGCCCTTAATGCTGTTAACATGGATCAAAAGCTTAGATCGCCTCCTCAGATGGCCACTGATCTGCCTGTGCTGCTGCGAGCTTGTACTAGCTAAACTCTTTACACTTCACTCTGCAGCCCTCCTCTTCTCCTCTTCCCCTCTTCCCACCTCAGGCTGTGGCATCAGAGAGGAATCGTCCTCACCTTCCTACCGCTCCTTTTCCTCCTCTTCCTCCTCTCCCTCCTCTTCGGTGTGTACTCCAGAGAAGCAGCACATCAGAAGGTAATCTTTACACGCGTTATATAAGCATTACACAAGCAGCGGCAGGCGGCTAGTTCAGATAAAGGCCAGACTGAATTGCTCAGTGTTAAAATGGGTACCATATGCACTTTTAGTGCCACGACAGATGACTGGTTCATGACAGGTTGCTCATGTATACTATCACGAATTCCGGCAATGTTGTTAGTTAATTTGTTTATCTCAGCAGCTTTGGAGGACCAAGAATGTAGCCTCTACATCACATCCTGTTTTAGAGTCACTGTTTTTAGTTTTTCAGTTCAGTTTTATTTGTATTGTACTTTTTATGGTAGACGTTCAAAGTAAGCAGCTTCGGGGCGATGTAAAGTCTGTACTGTGAGAGTCCATAACCATTTATAACATATACTGTTATATGCGGAAGTTTGATCACAACCTCCTTTAACTAGGGACACCACAACTCCTGCATTTGGCTATATTTGTTTAAATATAGCTCTTTGAATAAAGTTTTCTCATGTTATCTAAAGGCTGTATACACACATTTAGCTGTGTAGACAGTTTCATATCCTAACGTTTGCAGTTTGGGAGGGACGTTATGCTAACCCTGTTTTTAAAGACTGTACAATCACAGACAGGCCAAAAAGAAAATGCAGTCATGGCTGCATGCAGAGCACAATGTCAATTGCAATAAACACACTACCCCGATTACACCTGGTCACTTCGTGCGTCAGGATTATAACTGGATCGGCCAAGCCACATAAAAATGTAAGTGTAAATGCTTCCCAGACACAGTTTAAAAACAGAGATAAATCTAATTTCTCAGGCAACATGTAACATGGTTCTCGAGAACCTGACCCCTCCTGGTACTGTTGACCTGAAAAAAAGAGCAGCACAGGTGACTGTATATGAGCTGATTTGCATGTTATTTGCCACATAGTAATCAGATTTTGTTCTGGCTGACCAGAAACAGATTGGACAACCGAGAGTAAACGCATGTAGCTAAAATCCTCTGAGAATACAATCCAGTCACATGAAATCACCAGGTGTAAACCGAGTCCACGGGGGAAACGTCTTACTTTACACTCTTCCTCGCTATTACTTCTTAACATTTCCTGAAACATCAGCTTATTCAAATGAAGTTCTGCTTCCACCTGCTTCGGTGTAAGGTTGCTCCTCCCATTTCCTGATTCAGTGTCAGTGCTGAAGTTATCAGATGTGACAGTGAACACGACTGAGGAGAACATTCGGTTTGATCACGCTGCAGTAAATCACTGGCTCATCACGCGGATTCAGTAGTCTGCTTAGGCTTTAGCAGGAACATCGAATGTAAAGCTCCTCTCTAGTGTGTGTCTGACAAGTATGTATGCAATAAACAAGCACTGATGATGGTTCCTTTAAAGATCATCATATTTTAAAAGTGTATACATACAAGCAGCTGTGTAGAGAGCGTCATATCATCAGGAATTCTTCTGAATACCTTCTGAACACGAAACATGAAAACGCTTTAATTCCAACTCTGGTAAAAAGTTGCCAGACAGAGTGGATGTGCTCTGCTGGTTGGGATGTCTGTAGAAAGTTCTTGACTCAGAGGTCTGAGAGAGTGTGATATTATACAGAGAGAAAGAAAGACAGACAGGGAAAGAAAGAGAGAGAGAGAGAGAAGAGGAGACGATTGTTGTTTTTTGTTTTGCTGGATTCCTGGTGAGGCAGAGATCCGGACTCTGCCAGAAACCCATAATGTTCCCGTAATAATCCAAACCCGTAAATTTCACTGGAACTGCAAACCCCCCCCCCCCCAAACCAGACATGCACCCAGAGGCAGTTGCCTGTCCGACAGGAAGCACCACATGACGAGATGGAGCAGGAACATAAAGTAAAAACCGGAGAGAGAACAGAAAGAGGAACATAGCAAGAGAGCAATGAGTGTGTGAGTGTGTGAGTGTGAAGAGTGTGTGAAGAGACATAGACGGAGAGTGAGTATGAGAGAGAAAGCGAGTGAGAGAGAGACAGAGTGAGTGAGAGTGAGAGAGTAAATGAGAGAGACAGTCAGTGAGTGAGATAGACAGAGAATGAGTGAGATAGACAGAGAATGAGTGAGATAGACAGAGAATGAGTGAGAGAGACAGAGAGTGAGTGAGAGAGACAGAGAGTGAGTGAGAGAGACGGAGTGAGTGAGAGACAGAGTGAGTGAAAGAGAGACAGTCAGTGAGTGAGAGAGAGACAGAGTGAGTTAGAGAGATAGACAGTGAGAGAGAGAGATAGACAGAGAATGAGTGAGAGGGATAGAGTGAGTGAGAGAGAGATAGAGTGAGTGAGAGAGAGAGAGAGTGAGTGAGAGAATAGACAGAGAGAGAGAGACAGAGTGAGTGACAGATTGAGTGAGAGAGATAGACAGGGAGTGAGAGAGAGAGATAGAGAGTGAGTGAGATAGACAGTGAGTAAGAGAAATTAAGTGAGAGAGAGATAGACAGAGTGAGTGAGGGAGTGAGTGAAAGATGGACAGCGTGTGTGAGACATAGAGTGAGTGAGAGAGAAACAGAGTGAGATAGATAGTGAGATAGACAGTGAGCGCAAGAGATTGACAGTGAGTGAGAGATAGACACTGAGTGAGACACAGAGAGTGAGAGAGATAGAGAGTGAGTGAGAGAGACAGACAGAGTGAGTGAGAGAGATAGAGAGTGAGAGATAGAGATATACAGAGAGTGAGAGAGAGGGACAGACAGAGCGAGAGAGAGATAGACAGAGAGTGAGAGAGAGGGATAGACAGAGAGTGAGAGTGAGAGAGAGCTGCAGCAGGGGCTCGGCTCTGTGTTGTGTAAGACTTGGCGAGCTGGACTAGAATAACACTCTTATTCTCTCTCAGTGTTCTGAACTCTCTCACCCTGCAGCTCTGTCCTCCCAGCACTCAGCAACAGAAAGCAACAACAACTCGCACAGAGGTGCCCCTTCTCTATCTCCCCCTCCCTCCCTGCTCTCCTCCCTCTCTCCCTCCCTCCCTCCTTCCCTTATGTCGCACTTTCTCTCTGCGCATTGGTTTCTTTTGATCCGCGCTCCTTCTCCCCACGCTTGTGCGTGCGCTTGCGTGTGTGCGTGTCTGCACAAGGCTTTCACGCGTGTCCGTCTCGGCAGTATGTGCTGCAGCTGGAGAAGAAGTGTCTGTGGTGCGCCTCCTGGCTGGGCTTGGGCATTCTGTCGTCTGTCAGGCTGGGCATGGGCCCGCACACCTTCCTGCTGTACCTGGTGAGTGCCCTGGTCTTGCTATACCTGGTGGGTGACCATTGGGTCCTGCTGTACCTGGTGTGTGACCTGGTCCTGCTGTACCTGGTGAGTGTCCCGATCCTGCTGTACCTGGTGGGTGACCATTGGGTCCTGCTGTACCTGGTGAGTGTCCCGATCCTGCTGTACCTGGTGGGTGACCATTGGGTCCTGCTGTACCTTGTGAGTGACCTGGTCCTGCTGTACCTGGTGAGTGACCCGGTCCTGCTGTACCTGGTGAGTGACCCGGTCCTGCTGTACCTGGTGAGTGACCTGGTCCTGCTGTACCTGGTGTGTGACCTGGTCCTGCTGTACCTGGTGAGTGACCTGGTCCTGCTGTACCTGGTGAGTGACCTGGTCCTGCTGTACCTG